>ML782129.1:92374-117343 GCA_009831015.1 Picea engelmannii | reverse complement strand
GTCCAATAAGGTATTTCTAATGAAGAGATTATTTAATATGAAGATGTCATAAGGTGGGTATGTTGCAGATCATTTAAATGAATTTAATAAGGTTACTAATCAACTAAGTTATGTAAAAGTGGAATTTGATGATGAGGTCAGGGATCTTCTAATATTGTGCTCATTTCTAGAAAGCTGGAATGACTTGGTCATTGTTGTAAGTAACTCTATCTTTGGTTCAAACACTTTAAAATTTGATGATGTTGTTGGCGTTATCCTTAGCGAGGAAATGCGACGAAAAATCACAGGTGATACATCAGGTATTGCGTTAAACATGGAGAACATAGGAAGAAAAAAGGATAGAGGGAAGGGCTCAGGGAACTACGAGAATTCTAGGAAAGGCATATCCAAATATAGACTCGGAAATACAAAGTGTTGGAATTGTGGGAAGAAAGGATATCTGAAGAAAGACTGCAGAGTTCCAAAGAAACAAAGAGATGGACAACATGAGAAAAATCAAGAAGCAAATGTAACAAGTGATGTGTTACAAGATTCTTTGATTCTTTCTGTGGATAATATTTTTGAGTCTTGGGTAGTAGATTTAGGGGATTCATTTCATGCCACACCCCATAGGAAACATTTTATAGATTATGTTCAAGGTGATTTTGGACAGGTTCATTTGGGTCATGATGCACCATGCAAAATTGTTGGAATGGGAAAGGTAAAAATAAAACAAAGGAATGGAAAACAATGGTTGTTGAAAGAGGTAAGACATGTTCCAGATATAAAGAAAAATTTAATTTCAATAAGGCAGTTGGCAAGTGAAGGTTGTATATCCATATTTATAGATAAGGTGTGGAAGGTCACCAAACGATCATTGGTGATATCAAAAGGAGAGAAGGTAGGTACATTGTATTTATGTATTGGTAATATTGACTCTTCTATCTCTTTAGCTTCAATAGAAGTGGATACGACATCGTGGCATCATAGGCTTGGAAAAAATGAGTGAGAAGGGGATTCATATACTTCATAAAAGAAATTTGTTGCCAGATATTAAACATATTGATTTGGATTTCTGTGACCATTGTGTTTATGGAAAACAGAAGAGAGTCAAATTTCTCAGAGTCAGAAAAAAAAAAGAGTGAAAGGTTAGAGCTTGTGCATACAAATGTATGGGGACCAAATCAGGTATCATATCTTGGCGGATATCGTTATTATGTCACTTTTATTGATGATGCAACTAGAAAAACTTGGGTTTATTACATTCGACAAAAATATGATGTTTTTGATTATTTTAAGAAATGGAAAACTTTGGTTGAGAATGAGACACGAAAAAGGTTGAAGTGTCTCAGATCAGACAATGCAGGTGAATATTGTAGCAAGGATTTTGACGATTACTGTTCATACCATGGGATTCATAGAGAGAATACAGTTCCAAGAACACCACAAGAAAATGGCGTGTCATAAATAATGCACAAGACAATCATGGAGCATGCAAGGAGTATGAGATTGCATGCTAGTTTTCCCTTACAGTTATGGGAATATGTTGTAAATACGGTTGTTTAATTAATAAACATAGAACCTTCAAGCTCTTTGGATGGTGGAATTCCATAGGAGGCATGGACAGGTAAAGAGGTAAACTATTATTTTTTGAAGACTTTCGATTGTGAAGCATTTGCCCATATTGATAAAGAAAATAGAACAAAGCTTGAGAAAAAATCCAAGAAGTGTACCTTTATTGGATACGGTGTTAATGATTTTGGTTATCTCTTATGGGATTATGAAAATCACAAAATCGTTAGGAGTAGAGATTCCATATTCAATGAGAAGTTCATGTACAAAGATCAGTTGTAGGGAAAGATACAAGAAAAAGACAAACCAAAATACACAGTGCTTGATGAGATTACTGAAAAAGAAACTCCAAAGGTACTAGAAAACCAAAATGTACAACAACAAGAGAAGAAGGTAACTCAAACTCCTGCAAGTGTTGTTAGAAGATCTACTAGGTTAAGTAAACCCCTTGAACGATACTCTCCTTCATTGTATTATTTATTGTTGACTGATTCTGGTGAACCATAATGTTATGAAGAGGCAATGCAAGTAGACACTAAAAATAAGTGGGATAAAGGAATGAAAAAGGAAATGGATTCCCTCGTAAATAACCGGACTTGGGATTTGGTTCAGTTGCCAACAGAAAAAAAAGAATTGCAGAATAAATGGGTTTACAAGTTGAAGGAAGAAGATGGAGGAAAAAAATGGTAAAATGATATAATTGTTGTAAAGGGGTTTGCATAAAATAAAGGTATAGATTTTGATGAAATATTTTCTCTTGTTGTTAAAATGACTTCAATTATGACTATTTTAAGTCTTGTGGCAGTAGAAGATTTGCATATTGAACGATTAGATGTAAAAACAATTTTTCTCCATGGGGATTTGGAGGAATAGATTTATATTCAACAACCACAGGGGTATGAGGTCAAAGGGAAGGAGAATTTGGTATGTGGGTTGAAGAATAGATTGTATGGACTAAAGAAAGATCCAAGACAGTGGTATTTGAAAGTTTGATAGGTTTATGACATAACAAGGTTATCGTAGATGTCATTCTGATCACTGTGTTTATTTTAAAAGACTAAAATATGGAAGCTATATTATCTTGCTATTGTATGTAGATGACATGCTTGTTGTAGGGTCTAATATGCACGATATAGATGTGCTCAAGAAGAAATTATCTAATTCATTTATGATGAAGGATTTGGGTGCCGCAAATAAAATCCTTGGTATGAGAATAACAAGAGACATGAAAAATCGCAAATAGACATTGTCTCAGGGTGAGTACATAGGGAAGGTGTTGGAGAGGTTTAGAATGCAGAATGAAAAACCATTTAGTACGCCTTTGGCCAACCGTTTGAAATTAACTAAGGAAATGTGTCCCAAGACATAGGAGGAGATATAATACATGTCCAGGGTCCCTTATTCATCAACAGTTGGCAACTTGATGTATGTGATGGTTTTCACAAGACTAGATATTGCACATGCAGTGGGAGTTGTGAGAAGGTATACGTACAATCTAGGTAAAGAACATTGGGAGGCAGTAAAGTGGATTCTCAGATATTTGAGAGGTACTTCTACTCATGCATTATGTTTTGGAGGTTCAGACACTATTCTACAGGGATATATGGTAGGTGATAAAGATAGCATGAGGAGCACCACAAGGTATGTTTTTACTATTGATAGAACAACAATAAGTTGGATTTCGAAACTACAAAATGTTGTTTCACTTTCAACAACAGAGGAAGAGTATGTTGCTACTACAGAGGCTAGTAAAGATATGATTTGGTTACAAAGGTTTATGGAGGAATTGGGAAAGAAGTAAGAGAATAATAGGTTGTACTATGACAGTGAGAGTTCAATTCATCTTACAAAGAACTCAACCTTCCATTCGAAGACTAAGCATATACAACTCAAGTACCATTTAATACGATCTATCTTGGAAGATGGACATTTGAAGCTAGAAAAGATACACACTAGCCAAAATCCTACAGACATGTTAACAAAGGGAGTAACCAGGGAGAAATTGAGTTCCTACTCAATTTCAATTGGTCTTCAAGCATGAAGGTGAAGATGAGAAATTTTCCAGGTCCAAGAAGGATCATAGTCCAATAGATACAACAACGATGGATTTGTTGAGATCAGTCTCCAAGTGGGAGATTGTTGGTTGTGGAGCCTAATTATCTTCCTAATTCATAGGTCTTTATTTTAGTCATGTTTATTGATCCAGGTGGATAAAGGTGGCCACCCACCTTCTCTAACTGGCCCAAAACATGTTTATGGCAATTTTAGCAATTTACTATTTTTAGCAGGTTTTAACTTCCGGGGCCATTTTGAGGGTCCAAATGAAGGTTTTTAGAGATAGAGGTTTTCAATGATATCCAAATTCATGATTGAGTCCCCAAAATGAATCTCCTCGACGATACCTTTCCAACGAGCTATCACACGCCTAAAACGGAGATCGTATGCAAAAGTTACGACCTCGGGAAGTTGATGTACTCACTTACCCAAACGAGGCCCACATGACTTTTGGTGCTTCATCTCCTAGGGTTAGGGTTTTGGATGCCTAGGACTTTTGGCATTCCTGTTTATTGTAAAAAGGTCTTCAGAGCCTCATTGTAATCATCTTCTTGCGAATGCGAGTAGCCGTCACATCTCTTCTCAGAGATAAGCTGCCACCATTCTAGCGAGTCTTTCACTCTGTATTTTTACAGTCTCTGTACATTTCTTTCATTAATAGAAATCGTGTGTTACTATATATCTGTGTTTATGGTTGCATCTCTGATACATTTCTATTATAGTATTGAATATCTGCGATATATCTGTGCATTTCTTTATTATATCTCCGATCTCATTTTGTGCAGAAAATAATTCGGATCATTTATACCCCATGAAGGCTTTACACCCTGGAATAATGTACACTCCACGCGGGGGAGTGCAGGGGGGGGGGGAGGTTAACCCCCTTCGGGGTCTGGGGGGAAGAGGGCCCTTGGCGGGGGTTCGGGGGTGAAGCCCCCGAAGGAAAAATTGCCTTGTAAATGTATATTGTATTTTGATAGTAAATCTAGACCGTTCATTATAAGGTCACAGATCTGAAGATAGAAGTTATGTTAAGGTTTTTTCCCTATAAGACAACCCTCTTTTATGAGGGAAATGTATTGCGGCTATATTTTAATGCGAATATTGTATTTTGAGTGAGGAGACTGTGAGAGAAATAAGATGAAGTTATAGTGGGTGTGTTGTAGGTTGTATCCCTTCATTTGCTAGATAATAATAAAGGAAGGACCTAGTAATTTATCTGGTGGACGTAGCCCACACTGGGTGAACCACATATGTCTAAGTCTCTATTATATTGTGTATATTTTATGTTTTATTTATTCATTTGTTTTATTTTATTGATCCGCGATCCTATTTTTCTAACAGTTCCGTTCCAGGTTTCAAATATATGGTAAACTCAATTTCTCTTTTTGGTGGAAAACCTGGTAGTTCCTTCAGAAATACTTATGCAAACTCTGATACTACCGGAAGGTGTTCTAATCCTTCAACCTCACCCTTTTCATTACGTGATAGGATGTAATATAACTTGCATCCCTTGCACATAATTTTATGTAATTGTAGGGAAGGAATAAACCTTAGTGAAACCCCCTGGTTTCTTCCTACAATCACTCTACTCTATTTCAAATCATCTATCAAACTTAACTACTTTGTCTTGTAGTTAAGTATCGCATCATGCGATTCTAACTAGTCCATGCCAATAACTATGTCATAAGATCCTAAGATCGTGACATATAGATTTTCCTTCATTACAAAATCACCCAAGTTAATGCTACAATCCATAACCTTTCCTCCAAATTTCTGTTTGAATCTCGATGCTATTTCTACGTATCTAAACTTGTCCTTAGCGACTTCCTTTATCTTAATTCTCTTAAGCACTGCACTAGAAATAAATCTCTCTATAGCTCCTAGATCTATCAAAATACTAAAAGTTTGATCAACGATCATACCTGATGTCTCAAGTACGGTGGCATAGTACTTGGCTTGGTGGTTATTCACCACTGCATGTATCCTGTGGTCTTTGCAAAAATCTCCAACTGTGGTGGGTCTTAATGATCCAGCCGCTCTGTCCTTCTCAATCGAACAATCTCATTGGTAATGTGGATCTCTACATCTTCAACATCCATTCTTCAGTCCAGTGCTCTAAGTCCCCGAAGTAGAAGTTGTTGGCTTAACAGTCTGTGATCTTGGTTTGTTTTGCTTATTAGGACTAAATTGTTGTTGTTGCTGCTGTGGTGCTCTGTAGGGAGTCCTCTGCTGAGGAGTCTGTCGTCGCAGTGTTGAGAATACAGATCCTATGTGTGTATCAGGGTGCCCAATTTATTTTATAGCTAGTGTCTGATGCTATTGCACTCCTGGTGTCGCCTGTTCAATCTGTATAGAAGAAGTCCTACCCCGACCCTCATTGTTCAGCTCTACCTCAACTATGAGGGCCTTTTGAACTGCATCGTGCAACGTTTTGGGCATTAGGATCCTCACCTTAGCACAAATGTTGAAGTTAAGGCCAACCACAAACTTGTTGACCTTTAACTTCTCCGTTTTCAGATGCAGATCATATCTAAGTAGCTCCATGAACCTGACCTCATACTATGGTATTGTACGACTACTCTGTCGTAAGGTGTTGAACTCATTAAGCTAGCGCTCAATGAATTCATCGAACACGTACATATCCCATAATTATTCTTTGAACAATTCCCATGACACGTCTTCAACATCCATGTTTAGTTGAGGTAAGAGTGTCTTCCACCAAAGTATAACACTCCCCTTTAGTTTAAATACCGCCATGCGAAGTTTCATGTTGGAGGTGTAATTGCGAAGTGCAAAGCACGTCGCCGTGTTCTCCAACGATGCCTTAGCGACTAAGCCGTCTGTGGCACCCCAAAACTCGAGAAATTTCACCTTCTCAAGTTATCTGTGTTTTCTACTACTACATGTTGGAGTGCGCTGTGAACCCTCATTGGGCATAAACGTTCTTCCCTCATCCCGATCTAGATGACTGATCAACGCCTCTTACATCCTCTGGAAGGATCTCATCATAACTACCACATCTCCAACAACAACCTGCTCCTGCTCAGTACTTTTCTCATCTCCCTAAGGGTTAGATCCCTCTGGCATGGATACACTTGGAGGAGGCATACATCTTCCTCCTGCACCACGGCATCTACTTCCCCTACGTCCTCTAACCATGATTACTTGCATGGAAAATTTCAAAATTTATTAGTGATACATATTTAATCATTTATTTAACACAGTGGAAGGCGTAATGGTTCTCTTGTCGCAGGGTTGAAGCTGCTTTGATACCATATGTAGTAACTCTTTACGTTAGAAGAAGAAGAAGAAGTCCATGAACATAACAATAGTAGTGTATAAATTTGATTTTCTTTTATTTATTTATTTTTCTTTGCTTCCTAGAGCATTATTGTGAAGTCATTATCATTTCATTATTATAGGTCAATCAATAATATTAAACACTACGATTAATGTACTTTATCTCATTAATTATTAATAATTTTGTGTTCATTAATACTATCATTAACATGGGAAATCAAGACCTAACATAAGAATCCTTGTAGCAATAAAATAATTCTTCATTATTTAATCCATCATTGTAACAAAATGAGATCTATAAAAATATAATTAAAATATATACCACTATATTCACATTACCAACAATATATATAACCCAAGTTTACTACAAAATATCCACTATATAGAAGTAAGTTTCTTTATAAAAAATAGAAGTTCAACACTAAAATTTACTATACAACCCACGAGTCCACTACACTTTAGGTAGATGAAGAAAGTTTTAGGAATTTTTCTAAACATCACCATACCGATCTACTGAAAATATGTTATGATACACGTAGGAATCAATAATTAGTGAACACTTTCAATACACTATGCTAAGATTTGACAGTGGAATTATTCTGAGTTTCATTATAAGTAAGTGATATTTAATATTAACTACACAAAGCATTCTCACCGACTCCTAAGTATGTTTGTTTGTTATGTTTAACATAAGTATGTATATCTTATGCACCAATGACAATCAAAAGCAATACCTAACCAGGAAAACGGGCACTCAACATTGAAGTATTTACATAGATATAGATTGTGTAGGTAACCATTAATGAGGCCATGCCTAATCAAGAATGCAGGCACTCAATATACTAAGGAAAAATACTAAACCAAAATATAACGAACAAGAATTTTATTGGTATTTTAAAGACATTTTGTTTCAGAGACTTTGAGAAACGATAATATTACATGCATCTCTATTAACATCACTTGCAATAATTTACACAATATCTCCAGGTAAAGGTTTATGTAAAGAATAATTTATTTATGAAAAAGAAATTCCAATCTATTTATCCCACGTCTCATCCATGTGGATTTTATACATTTACAATAACAGTTACATATCCAAACATTAATTTACATGATTATTCATTAAGAAAATGAACGCCATTAATGTATTCAATACGATTACAATAAAAATTACGTTTCCAAAACCTAACATTACAGAATTATTTGTTGCGAAATTAAACGCCAATAATGGATTCAATAAGTTTATAGTAACAAATACGTTTTCAAAACATAACATCACAAAATTATTCGTTGGGGCAAATAAACGCCAATAATGGAATCAATACGTTACAATAACATATATGTTTCAAAACATAACATTACATAATTATTGGTTCGACAAATAACCACCACTGATCAATGCAAGTTTGACATATGACCTCAATTTATATACACGTTCATAAGTTTTACAATATAATTAGGAAACACCAACTAAACAAAATTAAGCTTGATCTAAATACTGTAACAAAATAAATCTTGAAGGTATGTGAAGATGATTTTCAACTTCAAGGCAACACACACTTCCTCCTTGCTTCTGCCTGCTATCCAAGGATTTCACCGGTACCTCCCAATCAATTCTAGGGGTACTCTTCTTTTCCCTTATTCCCCGAGTTGTAAATGGGCCACACATGGTATACAGAAAAAAAAATAGCACAAAAATTTGCCTCTTCAAGGAAGAGAATCCACTCTCTTCAAGGTTTGAAATCCCAACTCTCACAAGTAAAACTCAGTCCAAAGAAATTTTGGCATCATAACCGTACATGAAAAGTGAGATCCTTTTCCCCCTCTTCTCCAATTCCTTTATAGAAAAATTCCCAATGACACATGTCATCATGCACAAATAATTAATTTTTTAATTAATTTAATTATGATTATTCACCCACACACTTGTCACACTCTCCCCAAGTTGCACAAGTAATTACCTTTTTGATTTTATTTAAAAATCCATTTTCCCTCACATTTCCCAATGTGTTCCTATTTTTTCTCTCAGATGTCTCTTAGTTCCCCAAATTCCCATTTAATGAGTGTCCCCTAACTAGATCTTAGTTTGAGTTGGTTTATGAGTTTTATTTTAGTTAGACTTAGTGGTAGATTGACTCAAGATATCATTCTATGTCGGCACCTATTCTCTCATGTTTTAATTTATTTCTATTTTAAAAATCCGTTTTATTATTTTTATGTACACAGGTGCATTTTACCCAACCTTTAATTTCTTATTTCTTTTTTTCTTAGAGTTTGATTTTATCTCAATTCTTTTTAATTTATTTAGTATTTTTATTTATTCCCTTATTTAAACTTAGACTTAGACTTAGTCTTAGACTCTTGTTATGCTTCTAAGTTTATAATTTACTCACTAAATAAAATTTATTCTAACAAGGTCTAAACAATTCATTATTTTCTAGGCCACCTAGATTTATTGACTCACGTTTAATTACACGACGTTCCATTCAAGATGCACTTTCATGCTCCAAGGGTACCACTTTCCTTTGATTGGTTTTGGAAGTTTGTCTGACCCTTGGAGTCAACACTCCATTCCGTCGACCTTGTGAGAGACTAAGAGATTCTAAGGAATAAAGATTTGTCCTTATTACATACCCCTTAGAATTCTTCGTGAGTGACTATCTCAGTCCACCCTCACGACATTGTGGACCTATCGAACTAGGCAATCATTAACCTACAATTTAGGTCATGACGATAATGCTAGTATGCTGTGACGGGGATGCTGCCACACCTCTCCCTCAAATGTTTGGTTCCTGTGCATGACCCCTTTACTCCTTATGTGATTTGTATTAACAAGCATCATCAAGCCTTGATCCATTGAAAAAAATAGTTTCAATAATCCATATACATAAATCATACTGTAACCAATCATATATTACATGTGCATAAAATAAAATACTCATACAAAATGCAATCCACTCCCTGACTCAATCCAGAGTCCGAGGAAGCCCATTGATGCCATCAACATCCATAACCTGTCACGTGTCCTACACACTTAGGATAAATCGTCAATAATATCTGTTAATATATGTACATCTGAAAGTAACATATAAATCACAATACATCATCATATATAACTCATAATCAAGACATAATCATAATGTACCATATTCAGATCACTTGCATGCAAGTGTGATCAGTAGAACGAGATGTTACACAACAAAACAAGTCAAACTAGAGGAATCAAGGGAGCCAACCTCCTATAAACACGAGATTTTGTCTCCTCGAATGGGTTATCAGCCAAAACTCAAGGGAAATTGTCTACACCTACCTCCAAGAGCGCTCCCTGTGAATTTATGACCACTTATGATAAAAAAAAGTTCAAGAATATAATTGTAGGGATGTGATCCCTCATTTACTCATCACTCTCCTTGATTAAGGAAGGGAGATCTATCTTTCTAGTTATATATAGGCCTCTAGTCTAGGAGAGAGATATAACAAATTTTTGGAGAAGCATTGCATGTAATTGTTCTACAAGACATTTTGTTGAATACTAAGAGCTTTGATGCTATTGATGTACTTCTTAGATTTATGAATAAAATGGTTTTTCTTTCATTCTATTAAGAGTTTTTTCTAGGTTCCTTGTGCTTCTTGGGTAGGGCCCATCCAAGAGGGCTCAAGGACCCTTTTTACTATTTTTGTAGCTTTCATGCATAGTAGTTGTTTCTTAGATAGTGTTTCATTCTCTATTAAAGTTAGATTTAGCTTTGCATTATAAATTTCCATTTCTGTTAAATATTTTGACTAACTAGCCAGCTGTAGCAACATCCTGCAGAAACATTAAATAACCTTCTCGAGAACTTCTAAGTGCCTTCCAAGGCTAATAACCATACATTCACTTCATTTATTTTATAGTATAGCTTTGTCAATGCTTTTAAATAATTTCATTATATTTTTAGACTTCATTTTTGTTAGGGACCTAACCCCTCACGTAGGTAGAATAATATATTCCGATGTAATAAAGGTCAATATTAATAAGGCCTAGCAATAAGGAAGAATAATTCGAATGTAAGAAGACCTAATAGAAGCTTCCACTTCTAGAATGATCTTCCTCTAGATGGTTCTTTTGATACACATATTTAGTATAAATAGGAGTCGAGGGTATGAGAACTGTTGTCTTGGATATTATTGTAATAGAGCTTTACTCAACTGGAAGCTGCCCCCTCGAAGAGGCAAGTGAACATTGCTCTCAGAATCAAAGTGCTCTTTCTGGTGTTATTTTGATATCTTTTCCATATTATTGTGGTGTTGTTTTGGTTATATTGTTGTTTATCTTCCATTGCTAGCATTTTATTTCTCTTCTAAATACTTTTTATATCTCGGGTATTAGAAGTGGTATAAGAGCACTTTCCTCAACAGAAAATTGTGTGTTAATTTTTTTTCCAGGGTAGAGACGTATTCCAGTGTCTTTAAGCCATAGAGATCTGTCGTTACACGCATAAACCCGTGGTTGAGGGATTTATACACATAGGAAATACAAGTGGTACTTAAGCGCACATCTGTTGGCCACCCTTGTAACCCCTGTTGGTACCCCTTCGAGTGGTAGCGCATCATACAACACCTGTGTACAGATCAACCTAGATTTCCTGAATCTCTCTTTAGATAAACCAATTGGCCACCTGAATGCTATAGTTCCATCGCGAACACCACTCGGGAAGATACTCTCTAGTACCGGGGTAGTCGGGTTGTACGACTAAGGGCATGGTCTAGCCTCCTTAGTTGGTGCCCTGAAATATTGGGCCAAGTACTATTGTTGGACCCCACACGTATATTAGAGATCTATATCACAGGGAAAACCCTTGTTTGTAGAACCCTTGGTGATGGAAACAAAAAATAAAACAGACAAGATCTATTGCCGCGTAACTGTGTTCAAGTTGCCAAATCACTACACATTTCTTCCTGGTTAAGCATTTGGGCATTTCATCACTGCAGTATTTTTCAGACCGTGGTATAACTCCACATTTATAAGTCTGGAATTTTTTTCACCATTATTTGAGACCTATTCCATTGTATTTATCTCTTCGCCCTTATCACATTCATATCTATCATTTTCAACAAACGTTTTGACCCCACCCGCCCCTTTCCAGTTCCCTCATCATCATGGCCCATACCCCTAGACAAGACTTGGAAGCTCGCTTCAATACCTTGAAATCTAATTTCACAGAGACCCAACAAGAAGTGAGACAACTCAGTTCCAATATTGCCACCATCAATAAAAAAAATGCATTCCTCCATCATCGCCTCAATCATAGAACTCAAAGAAGACCTCAAACAAGACATGACTACCCAACTTGAATCTGTCGCTTCGATAATCTTCACCAAGCTGCATATCCTTGCATATCCCCCTTTATTTGACCCACGTTTTCATACCGAAGATGAAACTTCCTCTCATTCCCATAATTTTCAGCGTGACCTACGCCTTCCGCGGGTGGATGTGACCAAATTTGATGGCTTGGATCCCACTGGTTGGGTCAATCAAATGGAACATTATTTCTCTTTGTATGGAATTAAAAATGACTTGGCCAAACTCTGGTATGGTTTTCTCCATCTAGATCAAGAACGTTGGCAATGGTGGCAATGGAGAAAAAACGCCTGTCAAGGGTATTTTGCTTGGAAACACTTTGTGGAAGAGCTTTATGAATGCTTTGACACTGACACCAACCATTTAGGCCGTTTGTCAAAGTTGAAACAATCTGGCAAAGTGAAAAACTTTATAATTGCTTTTGAGCGACTAGATTTTCGTATAGAGGGCATGTCTGATTCTTTTTTCCGAGAATGTTTTATCAGTGGCCTCAAGGATGAGATTCATGCCCATGTCCTCATGGCTCGGCCTCAGGGTTGGGTGGAGGCTACTAAATGAGATAAGGAATCACAACAGGTTGTCTCTTCTCAAAACCGGAAACCCTCCTTTATTCCTTGCACTAAACCAATAAATCCCACTCCTTCTACTCCACTAAAGATCCAAAAATTGACCAGGGCCGAAATGGTTGAACGCCAACTCAAAGGCCTTTGTTATAATTGTGATGACAAATATTTTCCGAGACACGAGTGTAAGGAACAAAATATTTTTATGGCCATATCGGAGGATGGTTCAGAAGAGGATGTTGAATCCCCCCTTGTGTCCGAGTCACCTGAACCCACCGACATTTCCCCTCCCTCAGACCCTCCCAAAGTAGAACCGGTCATTTCCCTAAATGCTCTCACTGGCTTCTCTACTCCCCAAACCCTCAAACTAATTTGCTATATCAAGCATAGGAAGGTCATCATTCTTGTTGATAGTGGAAGCACCCATAATTTTATTCATCGCCACATTGCCCAAGAAACTAATTGCTATATCCATGCAGTCAATAATTTCCAAATCATGATTGCTAATGGAAGGTCCATGAAATGTGGAGGGTGTTGTGAAAATGTACGTCTCCAAATTGGTGACTACGACCTGAAATCTCATATGTTTGCTATCAACATGGGTGGTTGTGACATTGTGTTGGGTGCAAACTAGCTAAGGACTTTGGGCCCCATTCTTATGGATTTTAAGGAATTAACCATGAAATTCGACCAAGAGGGCCAACAATATAAGTTCCAAGGCATCATCACTGGTTCCCCTAATATCATTAGTTCCCATCACATGGAAAAGATGCTCAAAAAAGG
Source organism: Picea engelmannii (assembly GCA_009831015.1). NCBI lineage: Eukaryota > Viridiplantae > Streptophyta > Pinopsida > Pinales > Pinaceae > Picea > Picea engelmannii. The sequence goes on along the minus strand of ML782129.1, from coordinate 103,747 downwards.
TCATTTGGGCATTATTTCTCAACTCCATGCCATACAAGCAACTGAGACACCCTCTGTGTCGTAGGACCTCCAATCCATCCTCTCTAAACATCAAGTGTTTTTTTCCACTCCCCATGGACTCCCTCCTTCTCATGTTGTTAATGATCATTCCATTCTCCTTGTCCTAGGAAGCCTTCCTCCCAATATCTGTCCCTATCGTCACCCCTTTTCCCCAAAAAATGAAATTGAGAAAATGGTTCAAGAACTGCTTAACGCAGGTGTTATCCACCCTAGTACAAGCCCCTAGTCTTCTCCTGTGGTCATGGTCATGAAGAAATAAGGTTCTTGGCACGTGTGTCCTGATTTCTGCACCCTCAACAAACTCACCATTAAAGACAAATTTCCCATTCCTATCATTGATGACCTCTTGGATGAATTGAGTGGCACCTAGTTCTTTACTAAACTTGATCTTCGTTCTGGTTACCACCAGATCCGTATGAAAGAGGTGGACATTCCTAAGAATTCCTTTAGAACTCATGAGAGCCACTATGAATTTTTGGTCATGCCCTTTGGTTTGTGTAATTCTCCCTCCACTTTCCAAAGCCTCATGAATCATGTCATCTGTCCTTTTCTCCGTCATTTTGTCTTAGTTTTATTTGATGATATCCTCATCTATAGAAAAACCTGGACAAACCTTCTTGCTCACGTGGATCAAGTTCTCCATATACTCTCTTAGCACAAACTTTTCATGAAACAATCTAAATGTGCTTTTGGCGCCTTAGAAGTCGAATAATTGGGTCATCTTGTTGGAAATCACAGCACCAGGGTGGATCCTAAAAGGATTGAAGCTATGCAAGACTAGACTCACACAAAGACTCTCAAAATATTGTGTGGATTTCTGGGCTTAACAGGTTATTATCACAAGTTTGTTAAGAACTATGGAAAGATTGCGGCCCCTCTCACTGCACTCCTTAAAAAGAATTCTTTCAATTGGACTACAACAACTACTCAGGATTTTCAAACCTTGAATATGGCTATGTGCAACACTTCAGTCCTAGCACTTGTTTATTTTACAAAGACCTTTGTCCTAGAATGTGATGCTTCAGGAAAAGGAATTGGTGTTGTCCTTATGCAAGAGGGTCGACCTTTGGCCTTTACTAGAAAACAATTGTTTGAACGAAATTTGGGAAAATCAATCTATGAAAAGGAAATGTTGCCTATTCTGTATGTCGTTGATGTTTGGCGCCCTTATCTATTGGGGCAATGCTTCCAAATTAATACCAATCATCAAAGCCTCAAGTATTTTCTGGAACAATGGATTTCCTCCCCAGAGCAACAAAAATGGGTGACTAAGCTCGTTGGATATGATTATGAGATCATTTACAAGAAAGGAAAAGACAATGTGGTTGCGGATACACTTTCCCAAAAATATGAAGATGAAGGGTCCCTTTTTTCTCTCTTCTTCATTGTACCAGATTGGCTCCAAGCCATTCGCCAGGAATGGCTACACGATCCCAAAAGTTTGCATCTGATACAACAATTCCAGTCCAATTCTCCAATTTCCCCAGGGTAATCTTGGCTCCATGATGAGCTTCGATACTAAGGCCATTTGATTTAAGTAAATAGTCAAAACTTAAATCCACAGTACTTTCTGAGCTTCATGCTACACCCACAGTTGGGCATTCAGGGTTTACCAAAACCTATGACAGGGTCAAACGTTCTTTCTTCTGGGAGGGTATGAAACAGGACGTTTGTAATTTTGTGGCTAAATGTGATTTGTGTCAATGCAACAAGGGAGAAACAATCAAATCTCCTGGCACACTACAACCGCTTCCGATTCCACCTGCTATTTGGAGGGATATCTCTATGGATTTAATAGTAGGCTTACCTAAATCAGGCAATAAATCAATCATCATGGTGGTTGTTGATCGCCTTTCCAAGTATGCTCATTTTTGTGCTCTTCAACACCCATTTACAACATCCACTGTGGCTCAACTTTTCATGGATCAGGTCTTCAAGATTCATGGCACACCACAGCATATTGTTTTTGATCGCGACCCAACTTTCACCAGCAATTTTTGGCAAGAAATTTTCAAGCTACAAGGCACCCAATTTCTTCTCAGCACAACTTATCGTCGCGAGACTGATGGTCAAACTGAAGTTGTCAACAAGTTTTTGGAAACATATTTGAGGTGTTTTTCATCAGAAAAGAAAAATCAGTGGGCTCAATGGTTTCCACTAGCTGAATGGTGGTACACCACTTCATACCATACAACTACCTGCATGACTCCTTTTGAAGCAGTATATGGACAAAAGCCACCTTCAATTCTCTCATATTTACCAGGTGTCTCAAAGGTCCAGGCGATGGATCAAACACTTATAGTTCGAGAGGATATTCTATGTACCCTCAAAGAGAATTTGGTCATGGCCCATAATCGCATGAAGCAATAAGCATATCAAGGTCACTCTGAATGTCAATTTGCAGAAGGAGATTAGGTGTTTCTTCGACTACAACCTTACAAGAAAAATTCCCTCAAGGCTAACCATTGTCAGAAACTAGTGCCCAAATTTTATGGTCCTTATACCATTCTCAAGCATGTGGGATAGGTGGCCTATCAGTTAGCTTTGCCCAGTCATTCTAAGCTACATCCTGTTTTTCATGTTTCCTGCTTAAAGAAGGTGATTGTAACTAAGTTCCAAACACAAACCAACCTTACCGAGTTAGATGAAGAAGGATCCATTTGGCTACAACCGGAAGCAGTTTTGGACCAACATGAGTGTCGCCTGCGTCAGTGAACCATCAAGGAAGTGTTAGTCCAGTGGAGAGATACAACCCTAGCAGATGCCACTTGGGAACCAACTACCATTCTGCAACAATTTCCACATATCAAGCCTTGAGAACACTGTTTCTTTTAAGGGGGAGGACATGTTAGGGACCTAACCCCTCACGTAGGTAGAATAATAAATAAGGCCTAGCAATAAGGAAGAATAATTCGAATGTAAGAATACATAATAAAATCTTCTACTTCTAGAAGGATCTTCCTCTAGATGATTCTTTTGATAGAAATATTTAGTATAAATAGGAGTCCAGGGTATGAGAACTGTTGTTTTGGATATTATTGTAATAGAGCTCTGCTCAAATGGAGGTTTCCCCCTCGAAGAGGCAAGTGAACATTGCTCTCAGAATCAAAGTTCTCTTTTTGGTGTTATTCTGATATCTTTTCTGTATTATTGTGGTGTTGTTATGGTTATATTGTTGTTTATCTGCCATTGCCAACATTTTATTTCTGTTATGTATACTTTATATATATGGAATATTGCAATTTTTCCTCCTGCATGAGTATCCTGTAGAAACTGTGCAAATTCTGTAGAAATGCACAGTTCATGTAGAAATATCATGTAGGTATGTTTTAGCTTCAAATTTTAACTTAGCTTAGTCTTAGTTGTCCTAAATGCATCAACCAACAATAAAAAAATATTTTTATTCATAATTATCAAAGGATTAGATGGGTTTTCTTAGGCATTGGTATAATTTCATTTCCATTACACTTTTTTTGTCATAATTTACAAATTTTACTTTTATCAAAGTTCTCTGTCATATTTTCAGATTAGATTCCTCTTTCCCGATTCATTAATCTCATGGTCGGAGAAGAATAAATATTTGAGTTCCTTATTCATGAATCTAATGGAGAAGCCAAGATGAAAAATATTAATCCTTTTTCTTTACCTCGTTTTCATGGGCTCGTCTCTGAAGATCCTGATACTTTCTTGTTTGAGTTTGCAGTTATATTCATGACATATGATTATACCACTGACGAAAATAAGGTCAAACATTTTCCTTCTACCTTGAAGGACTCAACTCTAATATGGATTATGAGTTTAAAGAAGAAGAGTGGTTCTAGTTGGGAATCTGAGTACACAGGAGAAGAGGATAAGCAAAGTAAACATCCAAAGGAAACTATAAGAAAATAATTTCTAACAGTCTACAGGTAACCATGAAACCACAAGCAGAGAATTATCGCTTCATTTTGCTGCATTCATTCCATTTTTTTTGTGATTTGACTCATGGTCACCGGTGGGAAATTTCATGATCATTAAGCAACAAGAGAAACCTACCCTACATAAACCAATTTTTTCTTATTTTCCCACAAGTTACAGTCTTGTAGACTCTATTATGAATTTGTACGAACGTTCCATTTGTTAAATTCTCTCAGCCCAACAAATTAATGAACCTGTAGTCAAATCCTCTCCATACTAAAAAAATTCCTTCTTCAACCTTCGTTGAAATACATCCTGCATAATTTTTGATTTTACACAGTTCTTCTAGAACCCTATTTCTACAGGAATGATTGTAGAAAGTTGTACCAACTGAGGATTTTTCTTATAAAACTATCATCTTTCCTTTTCCTTTCAAGAAAAACTCTTTTCTATCCCTACTCATCATCCTAAAATAAAAACAATCATGGGAGCGAGATTTAAGAGAAGAGAACCTGTTAGGATATTTAGACACTTAGGAGTTAGTAAGATCTACTTGGTCTATTGTATTGTTACGTAAAAGTGTGCTTTCTAGTGTGTTTCTTTAGTATGAATTAATATGCATATGTAGTTAGGAAATCCGACGGTCACGATATGTTCCCGACATAGAGTGATCTGACGATTCATACTCTCCTCGATCTTAACGACCATTGATCCATGGCTTAACACTCGATTGGTCCATGATCTCTATTTAAAGAGAATGGAGGGTCATTTTCTGATGATCGATTTTGAGAAACTCTCTTGTAAAATCTCTCTGTAATCTTTTTCTTTGCATTAATAAATTGCTCCAAGTGGTCGTGTTGGATGGGGCCGTGGAAGTTTCCTCGTAGGGGTTTTACCATGTTAAAACATCGGTGTGTTGATCTTTGATATGGTTATGTGAGTGGTTACTGAAGTTTTTCGTCCTCTGTTGGAATACCTGTGTTTTTGAACATGGTATTAGAGCCTGTTTGAAGACCCGCTCCTATTGAAGATCGAGATTGTGAAGCCGAGTTGACTCATCTCCACTTTCTGTCATTTTTGTACATTTCTAGGCTGAGAGGACTATTCCATTGCATTCAGAGCACTTGTTTCAATTAGGAACACTCTTCCTTTCACTCAAAAATGTTTCCGTTTTCCCAAGATACGACCATTACAGTCAGATCCGGAGGTATAAAGCTTGAATATGCATTTTTAAATTTTTTTGCAGAGTAGTATTTTGGTGTTATTTCAGTTTTGTTTTATTTATTTATGGGTTGCTACTCTTTTAGATCTGCGTATTCTCTTTTCCTCGCACCTTGTGCGATCTCTGAAAATCAGAAACAGATAGGAAAAGGTGCATGTTCCGGGTAAGCTAACCGAGATCTAACCCTTGTTGTTATCGAGAAGTGAATTTTTTTTCTTTTGTGAAAAGTGTTTTTTTTTAGCACGCTCTCCAAGGCCGCCTTCAACAACAACAACAACAATCCTCCTTTTGAACATTAAAATATGTTTTTCTAGATCATTTGGTTAAAATTTGCCCTATTAAGTAAGAGGTCTTGAGTTCAAGTCTCTCTTTTGTTACCATTTTTGAAAAAGTCCATGCTAAAATTGTAAAGTGTATTTCACTTCAAGTATAAAAGTGAATCACTATAAGTAGCTTTAATATTTTATTTTAAAGTTATTTATTTTGCATGCAACTTTTCTGTTATAAAGTAACTTCATTGTAAAAGTGATCCCCACTTCTCTTTATAAAAGTGGGTCACTTCATAAAGCAACTTACACAATCACGTGGTCATTTGGTTACCGATTGTGCCTTTTTAAAAAAGGGCATAACTCTAACATCAGAATTTCGTTTTCAGTGCCGTTTTTTTTTAAACCGCATAACTTTTCGAGCTATTTCCATCCAGATCATCTCCACATTATCTGCATATTTAATATGGATTCTACAAGTAATGTATTTCTTACCAACAACAACTACTTCCAATGGAAATCTCATATGGAAGATTTATTAAGAAGTAAAGGCTTGTACCGGATTACCTTGGGAAAGGAAAAAGTACCCACTGATGCTGATAAGAAATCCAAGTGGGATAATAGGAATGGCGAAGCATGTGGAATAATCAGAATTTCCATCTCTCCTGATTTAAGGTACCACCTTCAAGATATTGATGACCCCAAAGAAGCTTGGGACACGATTGAATCTGTGTTTGGTAAACTCAATATTATTCGAGCAAAAAAGTTAGAAAATCAAATACTGACCTTGAGTCCAATTGATTTTTCTTGCCTTGGAGAATATCTATCTAGGTTTAAAACACTCAGAATTTTATGTGAAGAATGTAAGATAAAGATGGAGGAAGAGTGTTGCATCTATCTTATTCTTTCTAAGCTAGGTAGTGCATATTTTGTGTTTGTATATACCTTTTATGCCATGCGAGAGGCTCTAGGGAAAGAATCTTATGAAAAACCCAGTCTTGAGTCCTTTTGTGCTTCTTTGATTCGAGAGGAAGATAATCTTGTACAATTTGGAGTGATCAACACTACAGGTCCCTCCAACAAAGCCTTAGTTTCCCAACAGAAAGATAAACCCAAGTATCCCAAGAAGCAACATCCTTGCTACAACAATAAACAACAAAAGGGTCCCAAACCTTCTTAGACAACTTCAGCTCCTACTGGTGACAAAGGAGAAAAATATAAAAGTAAGAATACTAATAGACATTGCAACTTTTGTGATAAATATGGTCATGATGAGTCCAAATGTTTCAAGAAGATGACATCTTTAGATGAAACGATGAAGAAGCACAACATCAATATTGATTCTACTTCTTCTTCTCACGGACATGCACTTTCTACTTCTAGTTTCTCCTTCAATTCAAATTCTACTACTACTTCTTCTTCTGATGAGTGGCTTATTGATTCAAGAGCATCTTATCATATGGCTAAGGACAAAGCCATATTTTTTGCTCTAAATGAATGTAACACCAAGAAAATATTTGTTGGTGATGATAGATCTCTTAGTGTTGTAGGATATGGAACAGTTCAAGTAGATAATGGTCATTTCAATGATTTATTATGTGTTCCAAGTCTTTCTTGTAACCTTCTATCAATATATCAAATCACTCATTCAGGTGAAGGTAAAACCGTCGAGTTTTCACCTCACCAAGTTGTAATCAAGGATCTAAAAGATCCTAAGCATGTTCTTGCAACTGGAATTGCTGATGATATTACCAGGTTGTACAAGTTTGACAACTTTGGGTCATCAGCTTTTTCATCGGTTTTTGTTGCTCATAGTGATGACTTGAGCAAACTTTGGCTTTAGCGGTTTGGTCATCTAAACTATCTCTCATTGAAGAAACTATGTAATCAACAGATGGTGACTGGTCTTCCTCTTGTTTCATGCAGAGATGGTGTTTGTGCCGGTTGTGTTCTCGACAAACATCATCGGGACAATTTTGACAAACATGTCTCTTGGCACGCCTCAGGTCCTTTATAGCTTGTTCACATTGATTTGTGTGGTCCATGTTGAAATAACTAAGACAACTGAGAGGGGGGGGGAGTGAATCAGTTTTTATTGAGCTTAAACAATTTTTAAATTTATTAATACATTTCTTAATCTTTCTTCAAGTGATCATCAACATTATACAACATATGAACAATAAATGTAATGAACATCAGTCACACATAAGATATACTCAGAGAAAATTTTTCACGAGGAAACCCATAAAGGGAGAAAACCTCTTCTTCTTCGAAATGATAGGAAATCTTTTAAGTTCTGTACATCATCTCTAATTGAGCACCAACTCAATGTGAGGCTACTACCTCTGTTTTACAAGCACCAACTTGTTTGAGAGCACCAAATCTTTGGTTTCTCTAGCACCTACTAGAAGGAAGCACCAACTCCCTTAATATTCCAGCACCAACTGGATGGAAGCACCAAATTCCAGTCACACAGGCTCCAACCTATATAACAGAGAACACTTGTTCTCCCTTGCACCACCCTGCCACCCTGATTTCTCTGGCTGCAAACCAGACAGAAGCTACAACTCCCTATGTTCAAGCACCCACTTGAACCTTTGAAGACAACAGTCCTCCCTAGCACCTCCCAACAACCCTGAAATATTAAATGAAAGATTAAACAACCAACTACACAGATAAATCGATTCTTACCACTTCTTCTCTGTTCTATAAATCTGGTCTTCTTCTAACTGTTCTTCAATTCTTCTCTTCCTTTGTCTGTTCTGTAAATCTGCTCTGCTTCAACTTGTTCTGTCATTCTTCTCTGCTTCAACTTGTTCTGTCATTCTGGTCTGCTTCAACTTGTTATGTCATTCTTCTCTTCCTCAACTTGTTCTATCATTCTTCTCTGCTTCAAGTCTTTTCCTCATCTATTACTCTTCTCTGAGTTTTATCTCACACTGCACATATTCTCAGTCTCACACTGCGCATCCTGTGATTTTCCCTTTCTTAAAACTTAATTCATTTTTCGTCCAGAACAACGAACCACACACAGTCTGTATCTTTTTATTTTATGCACAACACCCACATCAGTCATTACTCACCAAATCTTTCTCCGGCAACCAAAAATCGTCTCAGCAACTGAAACGCCAATCGATCAGGAATCTTGAATCAGTTTTGCTAACTGATTCGTAACTTCTGAATTAAATGTGAGAGATAACAGTAGCCCTCCGATCATATTTCAAACCCACTTGAACTGTTGGATTAAAATCCATAGTGTCTTGCATTTATTTCAGCATTTCATGAAATTGGCATTTCGTGAATTCGACATTTCGTGAATTCGTGAATGAAGCATCTCGACTCTCCAAGTCGCGATCCTTGAAACCCCGAAGTGGTGCCTTTCTCTTCGATCTCTTCTCTACATATCTTCGACCATGTGAACAATAGCGTTGACCAAGCGCTTATGCATAAAGTGCTTTCGCGATTTCGCATTTCACGAATCTGGAGATGAGGCATCTCGACTCTCCAAGTCACGATCCCCGAAACCTCAAAAAGGAGCTTGGCTAGACTGACTCCTTCCCTTCTCGTGACCACTGGCGGTGACCATCAACTGTGCCAAAAGGTGCTTCACATTTCGCGAGTTTATACACCATGCTCTGTTGACTCCAAGTCAGCGAAATTCCAATCGCTTGCCACTTGTCCTATGAATCGATGGTCCAGATATGATCTAGATTCAACGACTTAGAAGATATCGCAATTTCGCATATCGCGATTTTGGATTTCTTGCCTCTCCAAGTCACGATTCGCGAAACCCCGAAATGGAGTCGGATCAATGGTCCAGATCTGATCTTGATTTAACGGCTGCGATTAAATTGCGATTTCGCATATCGCGATTTCTTCGATGGAGGTTCTTGTCACTCCAAGTCACGATAGGTAAAACTCCGAAATGGAGCTCAGATCAACGGTCCAGATCTTTTGGTGTATTGATAGTCAGGATCTTTTCATGATTTCGCAAGTCTTCATTGTGTCTGCATCGGGATTTCAGGATTTCGCGAACTTGCTTCACCTTGCACCTTTTAAAGATCGTGCAGATTCTCCTGGATCCGACGATGGTCGGTCCTCACGCTTGTATCTAACGCCCGAGATCTATCCTCCATATCTGCGTGCTCTTCTTATCTACATTGAGATCTGACAGTCATCGGGAATTCCGAATTGTTGATCCAACAATCACTGTTGCTGCTCCTCCCCCATTATCACTGCGCTGCTGATCATGCTGATATTTGCCATTTCTATTCTTGCCAACAATCCTCTGCACTATCTCTTCTGAGCTTATTCAAATCTTATCTGCAACATCTTCTCATAATGCCCATCTATTACATACTTTCTGTACTCATTCCATCTTCATTGCTGTACTTGCCATCAATGACAAGCATTCACTGTCTGTTAAATATTTGCCAACAAGCATTGATGGCATTGATGGCAACACAAGCACCCTCATGCATTCAGACTTTTTCTCCCCCTTTGACATCAATGTCAAAGAAGAAACATGATCCCCCTGAGCTGTTGCAGTACATACTCTCCCTGTCAATTATGAGCATCGTGGAAATACCCCAGATATTCAATAAGTACCCCCCCTGACTAGGTGAACAGATTAGACAAAAGAAGTTCTAACCCCCAACTTTTGATGAAGATATCCAAAAGGGTTCGCTGCTAATGGTTTAGTAAAGATATCAGCAATCTATTCTGTTTAAGGAATATAATTCAACTGAACAATTCTGTTTGTAACTTGTTCTCTGAGAAAATGGTACTTTATTGGAATATGCTTATTCTTGGAATGAAGAACAAGATTCTTGGAGACACTAATGGAACTGGTATTATCACAGTGAATTGGAATGGGATTAGTGTAAGTTACCTTCAAATCTACAAGAGTTTGTATCATCCATAAAATTTGTGTGCAACAAGTAGTAGCAGCAATGTATTCTGCCTCTGTAGTTGATAATGAAATGGATCCTTGCTTTTTACTAAGCCATGCTACTAATGAGTCACCCAGAAAGAATGCTCCTCCACTGGTGTTTTTTCTCTCATCAACACAGTTTGCCCAATCTGCATCTGAATAAACAGTTAACTGAAAATTCTGATTTCTGGGATACCACAAACCATAAGTCATTTTTCCCTTCAAGTATTTGAATATCCTTGTGACAACTACCAAATGACTTTGTTTAGGTGCAGACTGATATCGACCTACCATTCTAATAGCTTGCATTATATTAGGACGTGATGCTGTGATGTATAGAAGACTGCCTATCATAGAACGATATGATCTTTGATCAACATCAGGTGAGATATCATCTTTACTCAGCTTGCAACCAACCACCATAGGTGTACTAACAAGAGAGGAATCCTCCATCTGAAATTTCTTTAACATCTCTTTCAAATATTTTTCTTGAGAGATAAATATTCCTATAGAACTCTGTTTTACTTGTAAGCCAAGAAAATATGATAGTTCTCCTATCATGGACATCTCAAACTCTGTTTTCATAGAGTCAGCAAACCACTGGGCAGATGTTTCATTAGTACAACCAAAAATAATATCATCTACATAAACCAAAACAACTAGTAAATTATCACCTTCAGACTTAATGTAGAGACTGTTGTCAACAGTAATTTTCTTGAACCCTTTGTCTTGTAAAAAATTGTCCAGTCTATAATACCAAGCTCGTGGTGCTTGTTTCAATCCATATAAGGCATTCTTCAGCTTGCAAACATGATTAGGATTATCTGTCAATGAGAATCCTTCAGGTTTCTCCATATAAACTTCTTCTTCTAGATCTCCATTTAGAAATGCTGACTTAACATCCATCTGATAAACTTTAAAGTTCTTATGACATGAATAAGCAAGAAACATTCTGATGGCTTCCAATCTTGCCACTGGTGCAAAAGTTTCATCAA
>ML782129.1:68396-79640 GCA_009831015.1 Picea engelmannii | reverse complement strand
TAAAAACTATATAAAATCCTTAGAAATTTGAATATTTTTACAAAAATATCGCCAGTCATTTATAGTTGGCATATGAAGGATTAGTAAGATTCGCCAAGGTTTCTACATTTTAAAATAAATTTCCATCCTTAAAATCATCCCTGCGAAGCGCCGAAAATCCAAAGGGCCGAAGAGCTGAAGGTCTCTAGACCATTAGATCCAAAGAGACACATGGCGACAGATCATGAACTCCAGTTGGAAGCACTCCGGGAGAACACAAAGGAGAAGAGTTTGAAATCGTCGAAGCCTGAACATTCGAAGAAGCCGAGAATCGTCGATCTGCGGGAGGACAGATTTCATGATATTGTAGACTCCGGGTAAAACCGTTTTGGGAGAAAGAGAGAGTGAGGAAAACTGAGATATAAGATATTCGAAGGCCAAAGACCTGAAGCCGACAAGGGCCGTTTATTTAGAGAGGAAACGCATTAATAGATCGTGAGCTCCGGGTGAATCGCACCGAAGTTTTAGTTGAGAATTGAGATTCCTGAACCCCGAAGACCTGAAGTGAATCTGGACTGCTATATCTAGAGGGACGTGTGGCGACGGATCGTGGAATCCAGAGAAATATGTTCAAGAGTTTTCAGTTGATATTTGAGACTCCTGAAGTCTGGAGAGCCGAAATAAATCTCAACCATCCAATCATCCGAAGTAGATCTTAGTTGTCAGATCGTCCGAAGTAAATCTCAAGTGTCGGATTGTCCAAGGTGAATTTGGACCGTCTGATCCAGAAGAGACATGGCGTAGATCAGTGGATTCCAGACAAGTCCTGAAGTAATTCATAGCCATTAGATCAAGAGGACAGGTGGCATAAATCTGCATATTTCGAGTAAAGACCCGAAGCAAGACTCAATCGTTTGATTCATGTCGACACACAATAGGAATCCACCTACTTCGATGTGAAGTGAAGTTTGAGATTTGAGATCTCATAAGTCCGGAGACTCGAAGGAAATCTCGTCCGTTGATTGAGAAAAGGGCCGCAGGAACATTGATCTAGTTGAAAGGTCAAACCCCCAAAGAAGAGGTAAAGTTGCTGATTGAGAAGGAAAGGTGTCCGCAAATCATCGACTCCGGAAGATTGACGTACAGAAGAAAGGAAAGTTTGAGACTTGAGAATTCTGAAGTCCGGAATTCTGAAACAAATCACAGCTGTTGATTTGAAAGAGGTCAGATATGATCTGCAACTTTGAAAGGGATATATTTGAGCCGTCATTTCAGAGGCACCGTCAAGATTGTGAGATTGACGGACCTGTAGAATTGCGGGAATCGGAGATGCGTGAACTTAAAAAAGTTGAAGGCGGGCTGCAATCCAAACCACAGTTTTGAAGAAAGGACATGTGGAGGCTTGAGGAGAATTGTGGGCCGAAAGGTAGTTTGGTTTCAAACCGCTTTTGGCCACGTCCACAATTGTGTGTTTGCGTGAGGTTATCGCCAAAGGTCACCTCAAGGAGGGGCTTATCAGAAAAGGGGCTACCGCCAAAAATTAGAGATTCCCCAAGCATGAAGGGAAGGTCGCGGGTACCATTAGACCTGCACCCGGAAGTCGAAAGGGTCTATGTTTAATTACAGAGAGAGACCATCAGGGTCTTAGAGAGTTGATGCAAGAGCATCGTACGTAAGCCAGCAAAGGAAGAGTAAGAGTGAAGTGTAGCTGGATATGCACCAACGCACATTTTGAAAGCATTTTGAATTTGAAAGGATAATACATAAATGTAATATCTTGAAAGAATGAATTCACATTTATGTTTTGAGTTGTAATGCAGATCTGGAGGGTTGCTCTCATCTATTTGTTGGAGGCATTTATTGTAATAAATGTAAAGTAGCTGTAAATTTTATTTCGATTAGATATCTTAGAGTGTAGGAGGGAAAACTCTAGAAATATCCCTTGCATGTATTGTATTGTAGGATTATTCTCATTGTAAGAGAAGAGACATAGAGCAAGAGAATAGAAGAACAAAGATTGTAGAAGAGTTTATAAGAAGATAACTGATGCTATAGAACCCATGTACATATGCACTTGGATTAATATAAGGAATCTTTGATCCAAATTTCATGGTGTTTATAAATCCTATTTACATCTATTGAATGGTATGTTTACAGTTAATTACAGTCTCTGTTATGCATTTGTTTCAATGCTTTGTGTATGTATGATTTCATGGTTGAATGTATGAAGTATTTGAGAGGGAGAGAATGAGTTTCAATTGTTTCTCATCTTGAGAATTCCTGCAAGGAGTGAAGTGGAAGTCTGCAAAGTGTGCATTGATAGGTTTTGAGTTTTACCTTAGACAAGCTCAGGAGAGATACCGTTGTTCTCATACCAGTAGAAGTACGAGTATAGCACAAAGCCGTGCAAGGAGTGCGCAGGCAGGTTGAAGTCTTATACTTTTCCAACCCAAGTGAGGGGTTGAAAAATTTCTGTTGCAAGGAGTTCACAAAAGAGGAAGATGTCAGATAACCAGAGGTTATCGTGAGTTCCACAAGGAGTTCGCATAAAGAACCCTTGGAATTCTTGAGTTTGTAGTAGAAGCCAAGCTCAGGAGTGATAGAGGCTTTGAAGAGTTCTAAGGAAGACGAGGATGAAGTCATCTCACAGAATCAAGCTCAGGAGAAAGAAGGCCAAGTTATTTGGCCAGTTGTTATCAAGAAATTGAACGGACGATGGAATTTCTCAGAGGAAGAAATACCAAAATCCTGTTAGCTGTTGGATCTAGTAGATCAGCGAAGGGGATAAGGTTGATAAACTTTCAGCACTCACAAGCCTCAGAGGAATAGTATCCGTTGGATCTGGATCAACAGGATTCGTTGGTCTCTTGATTTAATATCTCGGCATTTCGGAAGTCGGGAGTTGGAGCATTGGGCTTGCGTTACAGAAACAGTCCCGACATCGCGAAACATGAAGTCGCAACATGATCGTGGTCATCAATCGAGGGGAAGGCACATGACCATCAGATCTAGTCCTGGGGAGAGGTTCCACATTGGGTTTCGGGGTTTCATGGATGTGGAGTGTTGGGTTTGTATCATGCCAATACCCCTGAAATCGTGAAATACCTTTTCGGGTAAAGGTTGTGATCACATTGGTTGGTCACGTGAGTAAGATTTCATGCATAGTGCTTGTTTTCATAGGCGTAGCTCCTAAGAAGGACCCGTGGTTACAAGTGTGAAGATTGCAGCTGGGAATTGAAGAGCCATTTCGGCTCAAGGGGAGATTAAGAACGATCCTTAGACTAGGAGGTCAAGCAAAACCTGCTGAGGTAGGGGTGCTGTGTCAGGTGGTATCAGAGCTTACAATCATTGTTTTCTGTAGGAAGGGGGAGACAGAAGGAAAGTTGTAAATTGAATTTTGCATGGAACAGATTTGAACAATGCCGCTCGGGAGATGTGAAGACAGACCAATGCCCAATCTAGACGTGGAAATGGAAATTAGAGAACTCCATGTTTGATTAGATGCTATGGAGAAAAAAAAGAGACGAGCTACTGATACAGGATATGGCAGTGAGGCCGAAAGTGAAAATGAGGCTAGGACTGAAGAAAAATTTGTAGTCGAAGATGTTGCAGAAGAACGCCTATTCAGAGTTGTTGCAAGAATAGGGGCCAGAGAAAAAATGTAAATTCCGATGTATGAAGGAAACTTAGATGTTGAGGAGTTGCTAGATCGGTTTAGAGCTCTGGATAAATACTTTGACTATGAGGATATCGAAGAAGATAGGAAAGTAAAACATGCTGTCACTAGATTTAAAGGGAATGCAACATTGTGGTGGGATGAACTGCAGGCTGATAGGAGTTGCAAGGGAAAAAAAATAATCATAAGCTGGGATAGGATGGTAGAAAAAATGAAGACCAAGTTTATACCCAAATACTATCAAATTAACCTGTTTCGAAGAATGAAAAATTTGAGATAGAAGGGGATGACAGTGAAAGAATACACTGAAGAGTTTTACCGACTGAACATTAGAGTAGGTCATTGTGAGAGTGATGATGAAAAGGTCATCAGATACATGAATGTTCTAAGATATGACATTCAGGATGAGATGAGCATGGTGACAATCAGAAATGTGGAAGATGTTTATCAGATTGCTCTGAAGGCAGAAGACAAATTGGCCCGAAAGAAAGGTCAAGGGGCATAGGTATAAGTCAGAGAAGAGGCAAAGAAAATACCTAGGAAAGGTTACATAAGCCCAAAGATGAATAAAAGAAACCTCATAATCACCCAAAAAGAGGAGGAAGCTCACAGAGAGGACAATATGCCGATAAGAACACTTTTCCGTGAGAAAGAGGAAGAGGCAGAGATAGAGGAGGTGAGATAAAGTGTTTTATTTGTGGAAATATCGGACATAAATATTTTGAATGTCCTGATAGAAAAAGAGATGGAGGAGGCGAAGCTCAAATTTTAGAAGCGAAAAGGTGAAATGTTGAGGTAGAAGATGCAGAAGGAAAAATATCTTTAATGATGAGGAAAATTCTCTTGAATCTAGAGAAAGAGACAGAGAATCCAGTCCAGAGAAATAGTCTGTTTAGAACTACTTGCAAGACCAAGGATAGGGTATGCAAGGTGATAGTGGACAGTGGAAGAACAAATAATCTAGTATCCATAGAAATGGCAGAGAAGATGGAATTGGAGACAGTTTCACATCCGAGCCCATGTAAAGTCTCGTGGTTGCAAAAAGGACATCAGGTAACTGTCACTAAACAATGTTTAGTTGAATTTAAGATAGGGGGTTATAGGGATGAGATTTTGTGTGAGGTTATTGCCATGGATGTCTGTCATATTTTGTTGGGGATACTGTGGCAATATGACAGAAATGTTATTCCTGATGGGAAAATGAACAAATACACCTTAGAGAAGAATGGTAGGACACATATGTTACTGCCAATTGAAGACAGGAAGGTGAAATAAGAAATGAGTAACACTATACTTCTCATGAGTGGGAAGGAGCTTCTTGATGAAGTCAAGAAAGATAAAGACATGCAGTTTGTTGTGGTAAGGAAACCTAGAATAATTTTAACTAGTACTTTGATAGATGATCTACCAGAGGAAATTCAGAAAATGATGGAGAATTTTGTTGATACAGTGGTGGACGATTTACCTTGTTCGTTGCCACCCATCAAAAGTATAAGCCATCAAATTGACCTTATACCAGGGGCGAGTTTAACGAACAAAGAAATGTACAGATTGACGCCATAAGAGAATGAAGAGGTTAAGAAGAAAGTCCAGGATTTGATGGACAAGGGGTTGATAAGAGAAATATTGAGTCCATGCTCTGTACCAATAGTGTTAAGTCCAAAGAAGGATGGTGGATGGAGAATGCGTACAGACTCGAGGGATATAAAAAAAATCACCATCAGGTATAGATTTCCTTTATCGAGGATGGATGAATTGATGGATTGCTTGAGTGGAGCAAGGTTTTTTTCAAAAATTGATTTGAAAAGCGGATATCATCATATTAGAATGAGGGAAGGTGATGAATGGAAGACAAAATTCAAGACGAATGAAGGATTATATGAATGTCTTGTCATGTCATTTGGTTTGACCAATGTGCTAAGTACTTTCATGAGGTTAATGAATGAAGTCTTGAAAGATTTCATTGGAAAGTTTGTAATTGTGTATCTTGATGATATACTAGTCTTCAGTAAGACCGAGGAAGAACACTTGAGACACCTAACTCTAGTGATGAGGAGGTTGCAACAAGAGAAGTTGCTGATAAATCTGAAGAAGTCATCTTTCATGAAGAAAGAATTCATTTATTTGGGTTTTGTGATCTCTTCAAGTGAGTTGAAGATGGACTCTGAGAAGGTAAAATCAATCAAAGAATGGCCATCGCCAAGAAATACCTTTTAAGTTAGAAGCTTCCATGGACTAGCCAGTTTTTACAGGAAGTTCATCAGAAATTTTAGTGGAATTTATGCACCAATGATGGACACAGTCAAGAAAAGACATAAATATTTCCATTGGACAGAGGAAGCAGAGAAGAGTTTTAATATGTTGAAGGAGAAGATAATTGAACAAGCAGTTCTGGTTCTGCCAGACTTTGGTAAGACATTTCAAGTGAGATGTGACGCAAGTGGGTTTGCGGTTGGAGCAAGATTAATCCAAGACAATAAACCGATTTCATACTTTAGTGAGAAGCTGAATGATGCCAAGATGAAATATTCCATGTATGATAAATATTTTTATGCAGTCATACAGGCGCTGAATAAATGGAGGCACTACTTGGTTCCAAAAGAGTTTGTCTTGTATAGCGACAACCATGCTTTACAATTCATAACTTGACAGGAGAAATTGAACCAGAAACATGCGAAATGGGTTGAATTTATGCAGAACTTTACTTTTGTTATAAAGCACATTTCTGGAACTGATAACAAGGTTGCTGATGCATTGAGCAGGAAATGTTTGATTATTGTAGTAGCCATAAAAAAAATACAAAATTTAATTTGATTTAGCATATAATTCTTTCTCATATAAAAACAATTCAATCACCAACATATGAGCATATGATATTCGACAAAAATTAAAATTTTATCCATAACATAAGAATTACTTAACAGAATAAATAAATTACCTCTCCCTGATGCTAATTCCCCCGTCGATCTGGTTGTTCGTTGCTGAAACTGTGTCAAACACTGCCCAAAACCATGTTTCCTCCCTCCCAGCTAGGAGCAGCCTCTCTAGATTCCTAGCTCCAGTATACCATATGGATATCCTGGCCCCCATGCTCAAAACCCCCAGCAAATCGGTGCCCCCCGTAATTATCCTCCCCAACTGCAGAACTCAAACTCAGAACCAGAAAATCCAAAAGAACCCTGAAACCAAAACTTTCTCCTCCTCCCAATGCTTCTTCCTCCCCCCCAATAATAATCCCTTCTTCTGTAAGACTCTTCCCGTCATATCCCCCCTTCACCGACCCTTTCCTCCTCATAAATTTCCTTATCCATACATTCATGATCTTATCCACATAGTTAATGCCTTACCCTATTATTTAATGTTTCTTATCCTTATATTCAATGCTTCTTATCTCCCCGTATACGTAGATAATTTAATTAAACAATTAAATTTATTAACCCTCTTAAATTTATTACCCTGTTCATTCAATGCGATAGGTAATTAATTTAATTAATTAATTAATCAAAATTATAACAATTAATTAATTAATAAATATTTAATTAATATTATTATGCCAATCTTTGTTTAGTTAAAACCATGTTAGGACAATTAATCACCTAATTAATTTTGCTTAATAATCCCTAAGCATATTTTCAACTAGGGTTGTTACATACACCCACCCTTCAGGAAACTTTGTCCCAAAGTTAAGGTATCTTATGGTACAAAGGAAAAGAAACATGGTTCACACATTCATAACAATTAACCGACATTATCAGTATGTAAGTCAAGAAAACTCATACATACTAGTGTATATGTACATGAAATGCATGTGTAGCTAGTACATACAAGTCTCGTGCATGTACTAATAATCAAAACTATCATCCTTCAGTAATTTATGTATGCATCCAATCCAGTCAGCAAGACTTATCTTTCATAAAAGACAACAAACCAATCAATTGTTTGAGAAATCCTTTAATTACTATTATCCAGTTCAACAATTTTTTTTTATTTAGACAACTGTGGTTTAGTTACGTAATTATGAATATTCATACATACACATTTCTTTTTTTTTTTGAAGGGAAAACATTAAATTCCACCACAAGACAAATCTCCATACCTTCTCAACTATTACTACTCATCCTTCCTCCCTAACCTACTTCCATCTCCATTCCTATCCTTCCTCTGCTAGACTATCTTGGAGCRTCAACTATATTGACCTAACTCCAAATAGAACCCRTAAGYGGAAKTGTCDCTATCTCGACCAAGCTTCCCTAGSAGGCAWCTGACARTCATCRTCACAYGTCTTGGGGAGYRTGARMTAACACYGTYCTCCCATGMCTTCARGTTTYGGAGGATACACGGTGGGAAATGCCTCCACCCCTCCTAATCATAACTAGGGTCCACACCCTACAATAGAATATACAGTGGCACCGTGTTGCTGGGGGTTTTGTCATCGTTTATTCGGTTTTGGGCAGTGTCATCACCTGAAATCCTGCACTGGTCCACATATCATAGCAATGCATCCAAACCAATATAATTTCACATATATTAATATTCATACCATAATGTTTCTCAGCTAGTGGTCATGATATCCACTTTCATCATCATTATCTCTTGGCTATTTCATAGCCCATAACCTACAGATTAGTCTGTAACACAAACTCATACATTTCTATGCATTATCATCATGTAATTGCATACTATCATCATTTCAATTTGGTATCCCTGTACTGACAACTTAACATCAAATTTTTCCAGTTAGAAATAGATCTCATAATATCCCATAATTCAATTTCGACACCCATTCATAAGATTATCATTTACCCAAAATAGATTGCATCATATCCAACATCATTCTAATAGCATTTAAACATTCATTAAATTCACATTCTCACAATATGTCGCATCATATACATCATCATCAATAACATTTAAACATTCGTAAAATTTACATTCACATAATAGATTGCATTACATACATCATCATCAATAACATTTAATCATTCATAAAAGTTCATACATTTAAAGTTTAAGTGTATCACTTAATAGTTTCACTGTGACTAGAATATAAAGTATATAGGCCTCAGGTAATCCTGGCTGTCTAAGTCAAAAGGTGGTGTTACACCCACCCCACCTTCAAGAAACATATTCTCGAGGTGGTAAAAAAAAGTGAGGGATAGTCTCGTCGTAGTGTCTCGGCGTCTTCCCAAGTAGAAGATCCTGGACTATACTTGTCCCACTGGACCTTAACTTGGTCTACCATATGGTTCCTGAGCTGTCGGACTCTACGGTCCAATATGCGTAATGGTTCTACCATAAGGGTTCCCATGTCCGATACCTACAATTCCTTCCAATTTATTTTATGTGATTCATAAGCAACATAATGACATAAAACAGATACATGAAACACATTATGAGCTTTATGCAAGTGGGGTGGCAGTACGAGACGATAGGCAACGGGTCCAATTTTCTCTTGGATTCTGATCGGTCCTATAAATCGAGGTGAAAAATTTTTCCCCTTCCCGAATTGTATGGTACTCTTATTAGGCCTGATATGAATGAAAACCTGGTCTCCCACTTCATAACTTAGGTCAGTCCTGTGTGCATCCGCATAACTTTTCTGCCTATCCTGTGCTTTCTTTAGTATCTGCCTAATCTGAATCATTTGTTCCTCCATCTCTTGAATCAATTCTTGCCCAACTGTTACTCGGTCTTCTAGTCTATCCCAACTCAACGGCTTTCTGCATGGCCTTCTATACAGAGCTTCGTAGGGTGGCATTCAGATGGAGCTATGAAAATTGTTATTGTAGGCAAACTCTACCAAAGTTAGGTACTTCTCCCACTGGGTTTGATTATCCATGACATACATCCTGAGCATGTCTTCCATGACTTGATTTACTCTCTCATTTTGTCCATCTGTTTCAGGATGATAAGCTGTGCTTAAGTTCAACTAAGTCCCCAACGCTGACTGCAAACTTGTCCAAAACCTAGAAGTGAATCAGGAATCCCTATCTGAAATGATCTTCTTAGGTATCCCGTGCAAACGGATAACCTCTCTTACAAACACACGTGCCACATCAGTGACATCGTAAGTGTCTCTGACCGGAATAAAATGAGCACTCTTGGTTAACTTATCCACTATCACAAGAATGGCATTGTGTCTATGAGATGTGAGCGAAAACCCCACAACAAAATCCATAGAGATGACTTCCCACATGGACATAGGAACATCATGTGGTTGTAGGAGGCCTGCCGAGTGATGGTGATCAGCTTTCACTTGTTGACATTCTAGGCACTTGGCGACGAAATGAACTACATCGCGCTTCATGCCTACCCATAAAAAGAGCTTCCTCATATCTGCGTACATCTTCTTCACACCCGGATGCGCACAATAAAGTTCTCTATGGGCTTCCTTCAATATTATGCTTCGAATATCCCCATTCTCAGGGATGTACATCCTTCCTCGATATCTTAACAGGTCGTCTGTTTCCAGACTATATCCTTCATACTTTGGATCTAACTACCTCCCGCTCTGGAGGTTTGAAGTAATCTTTAAATACCAACTGTCTCGTTGGAGTTGTGTCAAAACATGTTCTCTCAGATTGACCTTTAAGGGTACCAAGGAGAAGATACGTGGTCTCCTACTCAAGGCATCTGCGACCACATTTTCCTTTCCCTTGATGTATGAAATACCGAAATCGTACTCACTCATAAACTCACTCCATCACCTTTGCCTGACATTCAAATCTCTTTGAGTGAAGAGATGTTTTAAACTTTGTTGGTCCGTTTTAAGCTCAAAGTTTCGCCCCACAAGATAGTGCCTCCAAAGTTTCAGAGGTAGCATTACAGCTGCCAACTCCAAATCATGAGTCGCGTATAGCTCTTCATGTTTCTTCAACTTCCTTGACACATAAGCTATCACTCCTCCATCCTACATTAGCACGGCCCCCATCCCTTGCTTCGAGGCATCCGTGATGACTGTGAAGTCCTTTTCCATACCCATCACTCGTAGAATTGGCGCACTAGTTAGTAACCTCCTAAGCTCAATGAATGCACTATCACATTCTTTTGTCCATTCATACCTGACCCCCTTGCGTTGCAAAGTGGTGATGGGTTTCGCTATTTTTGAGAATCCTTCCACAAATCTCCGGTAATAACCTACTAGCCCCATGAAGCTTCTCACCTCATGGGCATTTTTTGGCACTGGCCACTCCATAATGGCCTTTACCTTTTCTGGGTCCACAGAGATTCCTTCGCCGGAAATGATATGACCTAAATAATGAATCTCTTTCTGGAAGAAGGAACACTTCAAGCTTCCCATACAGTTTGTTCTCTCTAAGGCAAGAAAACACTACTTGCAAGTGTTCCTCATGTTCTCTTTTGTTCTTGTAATAGATGAGGATGTCATCTAGAAAGACTTGTACAAATCGATCTAAGTACTTCCGGAATACGCCGTTCATGAGGTGTTGGATTACTGAGAGGGGGGGTGAATTAGTAATAACGTAATTATAATCCTTTTTCTTCAAATGTTATATCAATGTAGAATTATTATCCAATAATGAGCAGTAATAAATAAACAATAACACACATGCACAGTACACCAGTGTTTT
>ML782129.1:45998-57798 GCA_009831015.1 Picea engelmannii | reverse complement strand
GGGGGGGGGGGGTCTAGAATTGGTTATAACGCAGGCACAGATCTGAACGAATCTAAGCGGAGCACTTGGATCAACGATCCACATTGAATTCCGGAACCCCCCCTCCGTTCTGCCTTTAATGGAGGTGGGGGGTCCGGAATTGGTACTAAAGAATGAGCTAAGATCTGCGGTCAGAAATCCGGCGCGCAGATCAATGGATCACGATGGATTCCGGACCCCCCTTGGCATTCTGCTTTTAATCAAAGGGGGGGGGGTCCGGAATGAATATTCCTTACGGCGGGCCCCCCTGGTACTTGTGTCATTGTTCTATCGGTCCATAGGTCCCATCCTCCACATACTGTCTGACACCCCGTCGCCCCTGGACGTCATCCTCCACTAAGTCCACTTGTCCCACTTGCTCCCAGGTCGAAGTCCCATCCCGTAACTGCTGTCAGTACATGTTGTCAGTACCATAACCCCCTTCATTCATTGACAACCTCCTTTGGCGACTTTTACCCCCAATCACAAACCTCCACATCAGTCGTCTGTATACTCTGGTCACCGTCACCTGCCATATCACCCCAAGTGGCCCGTTGTCCATTAATAACTGGATAACATACCCGTTGTCACACTAACCATTTTCCCGCGTCCGACCGACTCATTTTTAAATAAAACTACCGTTCTCCTTTGTATTCGTTATTCAACCATCGTGCCAGAAAACTCCTTTTCCTCCATTGATCCCCGCATCCTTTTCACCTACAGTCAGTCGACCCCACTAACGTATCGTTTGTTGCAGGTACAGTTGCTGAAATGTTGTCTAAGACAAAGCAAGATGAAGAGGAAGAGAATCCGTTAATTCCCCCTCCGGTTGACCTGGATAAAATCCCTCTGGTTGACAAAGATCGCTTGATAGTGGACATTATATGCAGTTTTGATTTCTATGATCTGCAGTCATGGCTCCGGGAAGTCTTCCTGGACCAGAGCGACGAAATTGGGCTATGGGAGTCTAATTTGCCCCTCTATCTGTTCCCCCAAATTCACCATTTCCTAGAATTTGCCCTCAAATGTCAAGCCCACTACGTCCCCGACCAGAAAGCCATTGTTTCTTCATCTGGGGACATCCTCTTCTTCATCACCCCAGAAGATATCGACCAAATGATGCAAATTACCCACCCGGAATCTGCGTCCCCATTCAACCTAGAAATCCTCACCGAGCTTTATCAAAAAATGACTTTCCCGCAGAGAGCTCAGATAGTTGAGCTTTTCCTCCCCACTTCCGCTCCACTCCCGACCACCAATCCACCGTATCCTTCCTCTTTGTTTTCCACCAAAGGAAATCAAATTATTTCTTCCCTGTGTGCCCTGCTTGGGTACTATTCCGATCAATGGGTAGATGAACCCATCCTGGGTTTTCTATCTATCTTCTCAAATGATGAACAACCGACCACGCAGTTCAACTACAGTGTTTTCCTAGCCACTAACATCCATGAACAATTGGTGAATTTCACCACAGAGGGCATGTTCAGGTATTCATCCATCCTCTCTTACATGTTCGTCTACTTCCAAGCAGACAGGTTCAATTTCTCCATGCAGAAGATGGACACAGACGGGAGGCCACGGCCAGTCATGGCGTGGACTTCTCTTCTGAAACACAATTCTGTCGAATACGACTTCACAACGTTCATTGATCAGTTTTACCACCCTGTGGTAAGTATGTTGAGTGGCATTCCTGAGCCACGAATAAATGACGAAGTCCAGAGAATCCTACACCTCTCGGACAATGCGAAGACGGGAGACTGGTACTTGTATCAGAATCACTCCGAGATCCGAGTTTATGGGTGCGAGTTGGCACCGTACAAGCTTCCGAGATATATACCGGTAAGGATTTTTGCACTAGAATATATTAGACAAATTATGAATTCTGATGATATTCACTTTGTTTCCCTTAAAAAGAAGCAACAATTGCGGATTACAGGGAAGATAGGCTCATTCATCTACAATAGTAGAGGCACGGGTGATGAAGCAGACAAAATGTTAAGGGAAATGAAATTCCTTACAAGTTTCACCTGGCATTATGATCCCTGCGGGATCATTTCTGAAATGAGAATCAAAAATAAAAATGCCCCATATGCGCATGAGCCCAAGCCGGAAATCGAGAGATTTGCTAATCAGACAGAATGGTAGCCTGATACGTTGGTGGACGTGGAACCAGCTGTCGGGATGGAAAAGAAGGTACCCTCAACAAGCGCGCCACTCACTACCACACCTCAAAATCCCAAGGAAAAGAGGCCCCGACAAGAATCGTCGTCTCCCGTAACAGAGGTGTCATCGGAGGAGTTTAAGATGCACGCCAAAAAGCCAAGGACAGCTCCAACGACAGGCACGACAGTGGAACAAGAGATCACAACCACCACAGTGACCACCCCAGGGGTCAAGCCCTCCATTCTACCTTTCGGATCGAGTCAGCACAAGGCAATTATAGAATCAGCTATAAAATCCACAGACTCTCCCACAGATACTCCACCAGGCAAGACTAGGCCCAAGTTGGGCATTTTGGAAAAATATGATTTGATCAAGAAGAAGAATCAGACTCTTACTACCAGCACTTATGTCAAGTTCCAGAAGCAGTCGTCCACAGCTCAACATAGGCTTCTGTCAGCGTTTGATACAGAGAAAGGTAGGATGCACATGGCTTATCTCCAAGCGCAAGTGCCAGATCCCAAGGTTATATCAAATTACAAAAGGGCCACATTTGAGTTTCAGGCTAAAGACGTGCATCCAACAAATCAGATGGATCTGTACAAGCAAACTGGCGAAATGGTTTTCCACACTTTGGCCCACGCTACAGCTTATGCATCCAAATTTCGGGTAGCTTTGAGCAATGCCCAGACCCAACTGAAGATGGAGAAAATTTCGTCTTTCGCGAAGGAAAACAAAATCAAAACATTGGAGGAGCTGGTCCTCAAGATTGGTTATGACCCTGCGAATGTCAAAGCAACTGAAGAGATGATTAAAAAGAAAAATGCTGACATCGCGTCCTTAGGAAAACAGCTAAAGCACCCAACAAAGGAAAACCCGCAGGCAAAGGAAATAGCTGAAAAGGAAGGTGAAAAGGATGAGATGCTGAAATTACTCATGGAACAGAATGCTCAGCTGAAGGAGATGGAGGCTGAAATGGAAAGACTGTTAAAGGAGAAAGAGCAGACAAAGACAATGGAAGGCATCCCATTAAGTGCTATCCCAATTACAGGATTGAGCACAGTGACAGTGACGGCTGTTCCATCTACAGCAACAATGACATATATTCCATCTACAACAATAGTGCAGCTACCAGAAGGCACCATAGACCTGGCCAAGTCTATGGAGAGAATGAATTTGCAGGAGTCTGAAATCAGTAGACTCAAGAAAGAAGTGGAGAATCTCCAAGAGCTAAAGACTTATTTACAGATAAGTCTAGGAAAAGAGAAACAAGTGAATGAGAAAATTAAGAAGGAGTTACAACAACTCCACAAGCAGAAAGTGGTAGGGAAGACCTTGGTTGAGGTCAAAGAGCTTGTGTGGGCTGATATTGCCAAGTCCATGAACGAAATCTGGCCAATGGTTCAGATCATGTTTGAACAAAATGAGTTGCTTGAGAGGAGCAAATTGGCTGTAGAGAAAATCATAATTGAGCTGGGAGACATGCCAGCACAAGCAAATGAAATCATAAGGTTCCTGAATTCCAAGACCACGAGGGAAATCGAAGAATTAAAGATTGAGGACAGGACATAAACTATATTGGAGGTGAAATGGGTTCTAACCAAAAGAGGTCTCATGCTTCAGCTCGAGGAAAAGATTCAAGTCATGGATCAAGGAGTGCAGAAGTTTTTCAACAAGATAGATGCTCTTCAAAAGAAGGGCCTGCCTGTTTTGAAGGTCATTAATGAAAAATTAATGGCACTCCTTGATTACAAGAAAAGGTTGACTGAAGTGTCTAAGGACAATTCTAAGTTTGCAGGTATACACAGAAGCATCTCAGGAAGAGCATTCATGGAAGCCCTGCAGCTGGATATTAGTATTCAACATGAGATTAAACAGATATTCATCATCAAGCCTACATTTGCTAAATATACAGACATGGATGAAGTTTATCGCAGGTTGCTTAAGGTCTCAGTGCCAGGTCATATCAGATGGGAGGAGCTATGCGATCTTCTAGATTAGCTGATGAGATGTCACGACCCAGTCACCTGTCCAGTCAAAAGAGGTTGCGAAGGCACCTTGCCAACGACCTACCTTAGAAGTTCAGTAAACAGTTGTATCGAGTCATCAAAGCAGTTTTGATTAGTTAAGTTAGTTATGCTAAAAATAGAATGAGCACATCCTGATCGGTTATGACAGGAACGTTTGTATTTTGACTTATAAATACTTCATTGTTCAATGTGTTGAGGGTTGTTGATTCGCACACCCTATTGCTGTTAGACTGTATCATTTTTGAAGAGGTCCACCATTAATAAAGAAGGGGCATTTCACAGGTTTCTTGCGTACGTTCACTGGTGATGTGATTTTCTAGGTTAAATGTTTTCTTTCTCTGTATTCATTTTGTTTTCTGAATCTAATCTTTATGAATAGCGTCACGTTACAGGATTTATCTCTGATACCCTGTTTCTGATTCTAAATATTTAAATGTTTATCTTCTAATATCTTCAATTAAGGAATTCTTAACTGCTTGTTAATTGAAGTTATTTTCCTCACCTGTTCTTCCATTCATCATTTTAATTACTAAAAGATCCAGTGAATGTATTACCTCGCCTTGTGAAAATCTTCTTTGGCGTTTCTGGTTATTTCTCAGATTTGATTAAATACAGACCCCATAGCCCAATGGATGTGTAGTTTGTCTCAACCAACTTTAAAATCTCTTTACAACAAAACCAATAATTCTTTTAACTAGCCTAATATCTGAAATTAAGCAAAGCTAAATCACATAGAGAGATCCCTCTCTGAAGCTGGAAGGGCTAGATCCCAGCTTTAAAAGTGGTTGGTTAAGGTTACCTTTGTAGATTTCTTCTTTTTCAACCTCTAGGAAATTTACTAAAAACATGTCTCCTTACTGGCCAACCTTACTTGCAGATGTACATCAGAAAGTAACAACATGTCACCAATGTCAACTGTTTGAGGGTAAAAGGAAACTCCTTCCTCTACCTCTTAAACCAATTTCAGTTGAGGCTCCTTTCCAACAATGGGGACTTGACTTCATTGGAGAAATACACCCTCCATCTTCGGGCCAACATAGGTGGATTCTTACGGCCACTGATTATTTTACCAAATGGATCGAGGTTGTACCAAGCAGGCAAGCCACTGACGCTGTTATTATTAAATTTCTTGAAAATAATATTTTATCTCGTTTTGGTTGTCCTAGAAAGATCATTACTGACAATGCAGCTGCCTTTCGGTCGAAGAAACTCATTGACTTCTGCAGTCGTTACCACATTGGCTTGGGGCATTCCACAACTTACTACCCTCAGGGGAACGGGTTGGCAGAATCCTCAAACAAAACTTTGGTAAATATCATCAAGAAAACATTGCAGGAGAATAAAAAATCATGGCATGATAAGCTGGTATTTTCTTTGTGGGAAGATAGACTAACCACCAAGAGGTCAATTGGTATGTCACCATACCAACTGGTCTACGGTACAGAAGCTGTGTTCCCAACTTCTTTGGGAGTCCCTATCATGAAGTTACTTCAAGAGACGCAAGCTGAACCAAATGACTCCCAGAGACGAATCAATCAGATGATTCATTTGCAGCAGACTAGAGAGGATGTTTTCAACAAGACACAGGTCATCCAAGAGAACATTAAGAAGATCTTTGACAAACGAACCAAGGAGGATGATTTCGAGCTGGGAGACCTAGTGTTGAGATGGGATGCCAGGAACGAAGACAAGGGAAAGCATGGGAAATTTGATCATCTGTGGACAGGGCCCTACATGATCCAAGCTTTCAGAGGAAACAATGCCTTTTTGCTAAACAATGCCGATGGGTCAGATCTGCCAGGAGCACCTGTGAATGGCAGGATGTTGAAGCATTATCTCCCACCTCAGTAAGAGATTCGAGGAATTCACTCTCCATTGTACATACCTGTTTTTAATTTTCAACCTTTACTTGCGTTTTCTGAGCGAAGAACATTGGTTAGTTTGTTGAAGCCCGAAGAGAAGGCCCTAAGCTGCAGATCACTGTTTTTCGAAGTTTGCTTGAGAATGAAACCAACTAAGGTTTCTAGACAGATTTGTCCAGAAAATGGATTCTTGGCACTTAACAGAGCAAGCACCATCCCCAGGTGGAGCCACTGTTATCACCCCATAAATTATGGAAATCAGTTGATGACTTGGATATTATCTGTATCTGGTGATTTTGTGGACAAATGATATTTCATTCTTCAAATAATTTGTAAAAAGAAAAGAAAAAATAAAAAAGGAAAAAGAAAGGAAAAGAAAAAAGGGCAGAAAGAATTGGAACAAAAAGCCCCATGCAATAACAGTGACTTGGTCATACCGTTCAAGCATGATCAAGTTATTTTAAATTGTCAATGTTGATAGGCTAGTGAATACATCTGATCAGACCATCTAATCCTGGTCAGATAGCCCATAGGTTAGAGCTAGTGAATACATCTGATCAGACCATCTAATCCTGGTCACATAGCCACTAGGATAAGAATTAGTGAATAAGTCTGACCAGACTGTCTAATCCTGGTCAGATATCCCTTAGGAAGAATAAAATCTTAACCCAACTGTTTAATCCGGGTTATTTGTCTCATGAAGTAGGTTAGAATGTAGAGCGACTGCTTGGCCTGCCTTTCCCAAATAAAACCCACTCGAAGAAAATGCTACGTCAAGTCTTCCCGTGCCTTAGGATAGCTGGAACAAGGTCCCCTTGGTGGTGTCTATGACAAAATTGAATAAAACCCATGAGAGAGCGCTAACCCTAAGTTTTTCCTACACATGACATTTTCTGCTCCCGACCTATGCTTCGTTCACTTTTCAATGGTCCAGATCACAGCGCGTAGATCAACGGTTCACATAGCATTCCGGACCCCCCGGTCCATTCTGCCTTTAACGGAAGGGGGGGGGGTCCAGAATCGACGATAATCTTTGCGCAGATCTGGACGGTCTAGAACAGAGCGCGCAAATTCATGGCTCACATTGGATTCCAGACCCCCCCTCCATTCTGCCTTTAACGGAGGGGGGGGGTCCGGAATTGGTTATAACGCAGGCGTAGATCTGAACGGCTCTAAGAGGAGCGCTTGGATCAATGATCCACATTGAATTCCGGACCCCCCTCTCCGTTTTGCCTTTAATGGAGGGGGGGGGGTCCGAAATTGGTACTAAAGAACGGGCTAAGATCTGCGGTCAGAAATCCGGCGCGCAGATCAACGGATCACGATGGATTCCGGACCCCCCTTGGTGTTCTTCTTTTAATCAAAGGGGGGGGGTCCAGAACGAATATTCCTTACGGCGGGCTCCCCTGGTACTTGTGTCATTGTTCTATCGGTCCATAGGTCCCATCCTCCACATACTGTCTAACACCCCGTCGCCTCTGGACATCATCCTCCACTAAGTCCACTTGTCCCACTTTCTCCTAGGTCGAAGTCCCATCCCGTAACTGCTGTCAGTACACGTTGTCAGTACCATAACCCCCTTCATTCATGGACAGCCTCCTTTGGCGACTTTTACCCCCAATCACAAACCTCCACGCCAGTCGTCCGTATACTCTTGTCACCGTCACCCGCCATATAACCCCAAGTGGCCCGTTGTCCATTAATTACTGGATAACATACCCATTGTCACACTGACTGTTTTCCCGTGTCCAACCGACTCATTTTTAAATAAAACTACCGTTCTCCTTTGTATTCGTTATTCAACCATCACACCAGAAAACTCCTTTTCCTCCATTGCTCCCAGCATCCTTTTCACCTACAGTCAGTCGACCCCACTAACGTATCGTTTGTTGCAGGTACAGTTGCCGAAATGGTGTCTAAGACAAAGCAAGCTGAAGAGGAAGAGAATCCGTTCATTCCCCCTCCGGTTGACCTGGATAAAATCCCTCTGGTTGACAAAGATCGCTTGATAGAGGAAACTATATGCAGTTTTGATTTCTCTAATCTGCAGTCATGGCTCCGGGAAGTCTTCCTGGACCAGACCGACGAAATTGGGCTCTGGGAGTCCAATTTGCCCCTCTATCTGTTCCCCCAAATTCACCATTTCCCAGAATTTGACCTCAAATGTCAAGCCCACTATGTCCCCGACCAGAAAGCCATTGTTTCTTCGTATGGGGACGTCCTCTTCTTCATCACCCCAGAAGATATCGACCAGATGATGCAAATTATCCACCCGGAATCTGCGTCCCCATTCAACCTAGAAATCCTCACTGAGCTTTATCAAAAAATGACTTTCCCGCAGAGAGCTCAGATAGTTGAGCTTTTCCTCCCCACTTCCGCTCCACTCCCGACCACCAATCCACCGTATCCTTCCTCTTTATTTTCCACCAAAGGAAATCAAATTATTTCGTCCCTGTGTGCCCTGCTTGGGTACTATTCCAATCAATGGGTAGATGAACCCATCCTGAGTTTTCTATCTATCTTCTCAAATGATGAACAACCGACCACGCAGTTCAACTACAACATTTTCCTAGCCACTAACATCCATGAACAATTGGTGAATTTCACCACAGAGGGCATGTTCAGGTATTCATCCATCCTGGCTTACATGTTCATCTACTTCCAAGCAGACAGGTTCAATTTCTCCATGCAGAAGATGGACGCCGACGGGTGGCCACAGCCAGTCACGGCGTGGACTTCTCTTCTGAAACACAATTCTGTCGAATACGACTTCACAACGTTCATTGATCAGTTTTACCACCCCATGGTAAGTATGTTGAGTGGCATGCCTGAGCCACGAATAAATGACGAAGTCCGAAGAATCCTACACCTCTCAGACAATGCGAAGACGGGAGACTGGTACTTGTATCAGAATCACTCCGAGATCCGAGTTTATGGGTGCGAGTTGGCACCGTACAAGCTTACGAGATATATACTGGTAAAGATTTTTGCACTGGAATATATTAGACAAATTATGAATTCTGATGATATTCACTTTGTTTCCCTTAAAAAGAAGCAACAATTGCAGATTAAAGGGCAGATAGGCTCATTCATCTGCAATAGTAGAGGTGCGGGTGATGAAGCAGACAAAATGTTAAGGGAAATGAAATTCCTTACAAGTTTCACCTGGCATTATGATCCCTGCGGGATCATTTCTGAAATGAGAATCAAAAATAAGAATTCCCCATATGCGTATGAGCCCAAGCCGGAAATCTAGAGATTTGCTAATCAGACAGAATGGGAGCCTGATACGTTGGTGGACATGGAACCAACTGTTGGGATGGAAAAGCAGGTACCCTCAACAAGAACACCACTCACTACCACACTTCATAATCCCAAGGAAAAGAGGCCCCGACAAGAATCGTCGTCTCCCGTAACAGAGTTGTCATCGGAGGAGTTTAAGATGCACGCCAGAAAGCCAAGGACAGCTCCAATGACAGGCACGACAGTGGAACAAGAGATCACAACCACCACAGTGACCACCCCAGGGGTCAAGCCCTCCATTTTACCTTTCGGATCGAGTCAGCACAAGGCAATTATAACATCAGCTATAAAATCCACAGACTCTCCCACATATACTCCACCAGGCAAGACCGGGCCCAAGTTGGGAATTTTTGAAAAATATGATTTGATCAAGAAGAAGAATCAAACTCTTACTATCAGCACTTATGCCCAGTTCCAGAAGCAGTCGTCCACAACTCAACACAGGCTTCTGTCAGCGTTTGATACAGAGAAAGGTAGGATGCACATGGCTTATCTCCAAGCGCAAGTGCCAGATCCCAAGGTTATATCAGATTACAAAAGGGCCACATTTGAGTTTCAGGATAAAGACGTGCATCCAACAGATCAGATGGATCTGCACAAGAAAACTGGCGAAATGGTTTTCCACACTTTGGTCCACGCTACAACTTCTGCATCCAAATTTCGGGTAGCTTTGAGCAATGCCCAGACCCAACTGAAGATGGAGAAAATTTCGTCTTTCGCGAAGGACAACAAAATCAAAACATTGGAGGAGCTGGTCCTCAAGATTGGTTATGACCCTGCGAATGTCAAAGCAACTGAAGAGATGATTAAAAAGAAAAACGCTGACATCGCGTCCTTAAGAAAACAACTAAATCTCCCTCCAACGGAAGACCCGCAGGCAAAGGAAATAGCTGAAAAGGAAGGTGAAAAGGAAGGTGAAAAGGATGAGATGCTCAAATTACTCATGGAACAGAATGCTCAACTGAAGGAGATGGAGGCTGAAATGGAAAGACTGTTAAAGGAGAAAGAGCAAACAAAGACAATGGAAGGCATCCCATTAAGTGCTATCCCAATTGCAGGATTGAGCACAGCGACAGTGACGGCTGTTCCATCTACAACAACAATGACAGCTATTCCATCTACAACAACAGTGCAGCTACCAGAAGTCACCATAGACCTGGCCAAGTCTATGGAGAGAATGAATTTGCAGGAGTCTGAAATCAGTAGACTCAAGAAAGAAGTGGAGAATCTCCAAGAGCTAAAGACTTATTTCCGGATAAGTCTAGTCAAAGAGAAACAAGTGAATGAGCAAATTAAGAAGGAGTTACAACAACTCCACAAGCAGACAGTGGCAGGGAAGACCTTGGCTGAGGTCAAAGAGCTTGTGTGGGCTGATATTGCCAAGTCCATGAACGAAATCTGGCCAATGGTTCAGATCATGTTTGAACAAAATGAGTTTCTCAAGAGGAGCAAATTGGCTGTAGACAAAATCAGAATTGAGCTGGGAGACATGCCAACACAAGCAAATGAAATCATAAGGTTCCTGAATTCCAAGACCAGGGAGGAACTCAAAGAATTAAAGATTGAGGACAGGACAAAAACTATATTGGAGGTGAAACGGGTTCTAACCAAAAGAGGTCTCATGCTTCAGCTCGAGGAAAAGATTCAAGTCATGGATCAAGGAGTGCAGAAGTTTTTCAACAAGATAGATGCTCTTCAAAAGAAGGGCCTGCTTGGTCTGAAGGTCATTAATGACAAATTAATGGCACTCCCTGATTACAATAAAAGGTTGACTGAAGTGTCTAAGGACAATTCTAAGTTTGCAGGTATACAGAGAAGCATCTCAGGAAGAGCATTCATGGAATCCCTTCAGCTGGATATTAGTATTCAACATGAGATTAAACAGATATTCATCATCAAGCCTACATTTGCTAAATATATAGACATGGATGAAGTATATCGTAGGTTGCTTAAGGTGTTAGTGCCAGGTCATATCAGATGGGAGGAGCTGTGCGATCTGCTAGATTAGCTGATGAGCTGTCACGACCTAGTCACCTGTCCAGTCAGAAGAGGTTGCGAAGGTACCTCGCCAATGGCCTACCCCAGAAGTTCAACAAACAGTTGTATCGAGTCATCAAAGCAGTTTTGATTAGTTAAGTTAGTTATGCTAAAAATAGAATGAGCACGTCCTGATCGGTTATGACAAGAACGTTTGTATTTTGACTTATAAATACTTCATTGTTCAATGTGTTGAGGGTTGTTGATTCACACACCCTATTGCTGTTAGACTGTATCATTTTTGAACAGGTCCACCATTAATAAAGAAGGGGCATTTCACAGGTTTCTTGCGTACGTTCACTGGTGATGTGATTTTCTAGGTTAAATGTTTTCTTTCTCTGTATTCATTTTGTTTTCTGAATCTAATCTTTATGAATAGCGTCACGTTAC
>ML782129.1:25549-37974 GCA_009831015.1 Picea engelmannii | reverse complement strand
TTAGATCTAAACTGAAACGAACTCTGAAAATGCCATCATAGACTGTAGGATTGTCTTTTTTGATCTGATAAATTTTAGGGCCATCAGTTTATGCAACTGTATATTATCTTTTCCATTTCATTCATAAGGTGTTTAAACTAGCGAGCTTCTGCTCCAATAACTGTATGTATTGGCAGGAAGAGGAGGTAAATGCGCGTTTAGAAACTCTGCGATCCCTTTTACCTGATGAGGCCAAGGTGAGCGTATCCTGCATAACTCTTTTACCAAACTGAATACTATTCCCCATCTTGGTGGTAATTAAAGTGTATTATATTTAGGTTATCATGAAAGTTCAGATCTAAATGTGCAGTGCATGCTTCTCGGCACTTATGAATTTGTGTTTTTATTTTGTAATGGCTATGAAGATTATTAGAGAAGAAATCTTGGAGGTCACCATTGAGTACATCAGAGCCCTGAAATGAAGAATTCAAGCAATGAAAATAATCGTGGCCTGTTTAAAATACTCTATGGGATGTTTGAGAGATTGCAAGGAGTGCCCGTTCCAACTTTGATGCAGGAGCATCGCCCACATCAAGCGAGCCAGCGCGAGAGAAAAAAAGACAGCTGGACAACGCCAGCACAAATTTTGAAACACCTTGATACTTGTTGCGTCAAACATTAATGTGTAGAGTTAATGAAGCGCACTTTGTATATTGTAATGGAACTTGAGTGGATAGCTCACGTCCTTTGGTAGATGCGGCATTTAATTTAGTTAATGTTGGTAGATAGGAATTTAATTATAGATTTGATGGTTTAGGAGTTCGAGAGGGAAAACGGATATAGACACCCTCCTTTGTAAATTGTATTATTCAGAATTCATTCAGGAGCAAGAAAAGAGAAGAGAAGAGAATTGTATGAAGAACACCCATGTACAGATTGAATTAATAGAAGAAAGCTTTGATTCAATTCCATGGTTATGTGTTATTTCGCTGTGTATTGATGATATGCTCATGAGTATTTGCTTCTTGTCATACATTTGCCTTTATGTGCTGTGTATGTGATTTCATGGTTGAATTGAAGTCTGAGAGGAAGATCGAATGAGTTTCAATTGTTTCTCTAAGTATACCAGAGAATTCTTGCAAGGAGTGCAGTTGAATTTGTCCGCAAGGAGTGCGTGATTGCAGGGTTTACTTAGAGATAGCTTTTGTTCTCATATCTTCAAGAAGTGCAGATTTGGCACTGAAGCCATGTAAGGAGTGCGCATGCTAGACGAAGACTCAGAGTTGCGATTCTGAGCAAAGAGTTGAAGGATTTCTACTGCAGGAGTGCGTAGGATCAAAGACTTCATCACTTAGTCGTGATTGAAGGTTTGCCGCAAGGGGTGCGTGCAAGAACTTCTTCCTGAGGGATTTGAAGTGGTGAAAGCTTAGGAGGGACAGACATTCAGAGTTTGTTGAAAGGCAGCAAGGAGAAGTTGCACGAGTAGATCGAGAGGAAGGGTCGCAGACTGGCGAACCGTCTCGTGGAGAGACACGTCGTGTTCGAGGATGCAACGAGGAGGAAGGTGGACGTGAAGTCTACAGTGCGATGGAAGAAGTTTGAAGTCCGGGAGAGCAAGGGTGTCGATCGGAATCACGGGGAGCGTGACTCTATTCGTGGATCGGGTATATCGGCGTTTCACGTGGAAGCGATTGGGAGGTTTCCTGTGGAGATCGCGAGGTCCCGAGGCACGAAGTTCCGAAGAATTTCGTAGATCGTGGGGACCACAGGAGTGGTGACATGGCAGGTGATCTCGGGACGTCGGGTCTTGGGCGTTGAAGGATCATTGGTCTCGCGAACGGCGAGGACGCGGGGAGGCGAGATAGTGATTTGTTGAAAGTTTCGGTGACTCGGACCTCGGAAGTCGAGGCAGGAGTTATTCTAACTCACGAACGACGAAGTTCCGAGGGAGCAAGACCGCGAGTCGTCGGCATCTCGGCTCATCGGGTCTCGGGGATTCGAGAACCCAAAAGATAGATAATGAACTCGCGAGTTGCGAAGTTTCGATCCTCCGATAAGTCAAGAAAGGAGGGTCGCGCGAAGTGAACTGTGGGTGCAGATCTCCCGATCGGGAGATAGAAGAACCGTTGAGTTCTTCGGGCTGAGAGAAAGAAGGTCCTAGAGGAAGCAATCGTGCTCTGAGGAGTGCACATTGCGTCAAGTGGTATCAGAGCGGGAATAGTTCTTTGCTTTCTATAGCAGAGAAGGAGAAGGGAATTCATCATGCCGCCAAGAAGAGAAAGGCAGTCACCTGATCGAGAAGACAGGGATGTGCGAAGAAGGGGTAGGCCGGCAGGGAATCCAGAAATGGAGCGCCAAATGAGAGATCTCCGAGAAAGACTCGAGGAGATGGAGACAACGTAGAGACGCGGAGCTGGTGCTGGGGATCTTAGCAATTCCGAGGTTAAAGAAGAAGCTGGACATGCAGAAGAAGTCACAACAAAAGATGCATCAACCGAGCGATTGATCAAATCCATCGCCAGGATGGGTGCAAAGACCAAAATGGACATTCCAGTGTATGAAGGAAGCCTGGATGCAGAAGAGTTGTTGGACTGGATCCGAGCTCTTGACACCTACTTCGATTATGAGGAGATCGAAGAGGACAAGAAAGTCAGCCATGCTATTACCAAGTTGAAAGGACATGCAGCCTTATGGTGGGATGAACTATAGGTAGATAGACGTTCCAAGGACAAACAGAAGATCAAAAGCTGGGATAGGATGATCGCGAAGATGAAAGAGAAATTCATCCCAAGGGATTACCAGATTACTCTGTTCAGGCGAATGCAGAACCTGAGGTAGAAGTTGATGACGGTGAAGGAGTACACCGAAGAGTTTTACAGGCTCAATATCAGAGCAGGTCATCGGGAGAGTGATGATGATAAAGTGGCGAGATATCTGAATGGTCTGAGATATGACATTTAGGACGAATTAAGCATGGTAACCATCAGGACGGTCGAGGATGCGTACCAGATGGCTCTGAAAGCCGAGGAGAAGCTGAGCCACAAGCAAGGACAACGAGGGCGAGGCAGAAGTCAGCCTAGAGGCAAGGAAATTGCCCAAGAAAGAACCCAGAATCCCAAGGAGGAATGGCAGAAACCTCAGGGTAAGATTGAGAGAGGTGGAACCTCACAGCGAGGACCACATGCTGAACAGAGGGCACAGCATACCGAACAGGGTGGTGGTTATGCTGATGCAAATACTTTTCCTCGAACTAGAGGTCGAGGTAGGGGTAGAGGTGGAGTGATCACATGTTTTACATGTGGAAATAATGGGCACAAGTCATTCGAGTGTCCAGATAAGAAGAAGGATAGCGGAGAAGCTCACATCACAGAGGCGCAGAAGTGTGATGCTGAGAACGAAGATGCAGATAGCAGAAGATCGCTTGGGATGCATAAAGTTCTCTTAACACCAGAGAAGGAGGTGGAGAACACAGCTCAGAGGAGCAGACTGTTCAGAACAGCTTGCACAACCAAGGACATGAAATGCAAGGTCATCGTGGACAGTGGAAGCACCGACAATCTTGTTTCAGCCGAGATGGTGAAAAAACTGGAGCTGGAGACGACCAAGCACCCGAGTCCATATAAAGTATCATGGCTGCAGAAAGGGAATCGGGTAAGTGTTACGAAACAATGCTTGGTTGAATTCAAAATAGGTGGATATAATGATAAAATCTTGTGTGATGTTATTCCCATGGATGTATGTCATTTATTGTTGGGAAGACCATGGAAATATGACAGAAATGTGGTTCATGATGGGAGGATGAACACATATACCTTAGAGAAGGATGGGAGGACACATAGATTGCTTCCGATAAAGGATAAGGAAGTAAAACCAGAAGTAAGCAATACCATACTTCTCATGAGTGGGAAGGAACTTCTCACAGAGATGGAGAAGAAGGAAGATCCACAATTCTTTGTGGTCAGGAAGCCGAGAATTGTCCTGACTAACACAAGAGTGGACGACTTGCCAGATGAGATTCATAAACTATTGGGAGAGTTCGCTGACATCATCGTGGACAAACTACCTCGTTCATTTCCACCGATGAGGAGTGTGAGTCACCACATAGACCTCATACCTGGAGCAAGTTTGCTGAATAAAGCTGCATACAGGTTAACGCCACAGGAGAATGAGGAGGTCAAAAGGCAGGTACGGGATCTGCTGGATAAAGGACTGGTCAGAGAGATTTTGAGTCCGTGTGTGGTTCCGACAATACTAAGTCCGAAGAAGGATGGAGGCTGGAGGATGTGTACAGACTCCAGAGTGATAAATAAAATCACCATCAGGTACAAATTTCCACTGCCGAGGATGGATGATCTGATGGATTTCCTGAGTGGGGCAAATTACTTCTCAAAGATTGATTTGAAGAGAGGATATCACCAGATTTGCATGAGGAAAGGTTATGAATGGAAGACAGTGTTCAAGACAAACGAAGGCTTGTACAAATGGCTGGTCATGCCGTTTGGCTTGACAAACGCGCCAAACACATTCATGAGGCTGATGAATGAAGTCCTATGGGAATTCATCGGGAAATTCGTTGTCGTATATTTGGACGACATATTGATTTTCAGTAAGACCAAGGATGAACATTTAAAGCACTTGGCCATTGTGATGAGAAGACTGCAGTAGGAGAAGTTGTTGGTCAACATGAAGAAGTGTTCCTTCATGAAGACAAAACTCATTTATTTGGGTTTCGTTATTTAGGCAAATGAATTGAAGATGGATCCAGAGAAAGTGGAAGTGATCAAGAATTGGCCATCACCGAGAAATATTTTCGAGGTGAGAAGTTTCCATGGATTGGCTAGTTTCTACCGAAAATTCATTAGGAATTTCAGTGGAATTAGCACAACAATGATGGACACCGTGAAAAAATGACATAAAATTTTTCATTGGACAGCGGAGGCTGAGGAGAGCTTCAATCTGTTGAAGCGGAAGATTACAGAGCAACCAATTCTGGTGTTGCCTGATTTCAGGAATACATTTCAAGTGAAATGCGATGCAAGCGAATATGCCATCGGGGGGGGGGTCTTAAGTCAGGATGACAGGCCAGTGGCATATTTCAGCGAGAAGCTGGAAGAAGAAAAGCTGAAATACTCCACATATGATAAAGAGTTTTATGCCATCATACAGGCATTGAAGAAGTGGAGGCATTACTTGATACCCAAGGAATTCGTTTTGTACAACGATAATCATGCATTGCAGTTTGTGAGTCAATAGGAGAAGTTGAACCAGAAGCATGCAAAATGGGTAGAGTACATGCAAAATTTCAAATTTGTAATTAAACACATTTCAGGAACTGCTAACAAAGTGGTTGATGCTTTCAGCAGGAAATATTTTTTGTTGCAGGAGTTCAGAGTCAAGACGTTGGGTTTTGAAAATTTGAAAGACATGTATGCAGAAGATGCAGATTTTGCAGAAGCATACGAGGCAACTGAGAATCCAGTTCTTAGAGATCGGAGCCAATGGATAGATTACATTATCCATGAGGGATTACTATTTAGAGGCAATCGGCTATGTATTCCAATTTTCTCCATGAGGGAGAATTTAGTGAAGGAAAAGCACAGTGGCGGATTAGCAGGTCATTTTGGACATGAAAAAACATTCGCGAAGCTGAGAGAATTGTATTTTTGGCCGAGAATGCGTGCAGATGTTAAAAGGTTTGTTGACAAATGCAAAATTTGTTAGCATTCGAAGGGACAAAAGAAGAACACGGGTTTTTATCAGCCATTGCCCATACTAGAGAGACCATGGGAGGCAATTAGCATGGATTTTGTACTGGGTTTGCCAAGGACGCAAAGAGGTTTTGATTCCATCTTTGTGGTGGTAGACAAGTTTTCAAAGATGGCACATTTTATTCCGTGTCAGAATACCAGCGATGCGACCCACATCGAAAACTTGTTTTTCAAAGAGATTGTGAGACTGCATGGATTGCCGAGAAGCATAGTCTCGGACAGGGATACCAAATTCATAGGTCATTTTTGGAGGACGCTATGGAAGAAGCTAGGAACTGACTTGGTGTTTAGTTCATATTATCATCCGCAGACAGACGGACAGACCGAGGTGGTCAACAGAAGTCTTGGAGACTTGCTGAGAAGCTTGGTGACGGAGCACCATAGCAGCTGGGACAACATATTGCCACAGGCAGAATTTGCGTACAATGATTCAGTGAATCAGAGTACAGGAAAAATCCCATTCCAAATTGTGTATGGTACACAACCAAGGGGAGTTTCTGAACTCAGGGAGTCAGAACAGGCTGCAACTAGCAGTGCTAGAGCTGAGGAGTTCGCTGAGGCAATGTAGGAACTTCACAGTCAGGTGAAGCAGCGACTGATGAAATCGAATCAGGAGTATAAGTGCAAAGCCGATCAGCGGAAGAGACCACTTCAGTTCGAAGTTGGTGATATGGTTCTGGTGCACTTGAGGAAGGAAAGGTTCCCAAGGGGAACATATAACAAGCTCAAAATGAAAAATATTGGGCCATGCAAAGTCCTGAAGAAATTCAGGGAGAACGCTTATGAAATTGAGTTGTCGGGTGGCATCGGGATATCTCCGATTTTTAATATTTTGGATTTATACCCATATAGGGTTGGAGGAGTAGAAGCTGGAACTGGTCAGCCAGAGGTCCAGTGGCAGAAGAAATTACCAGTTGCAGAAAAGCCACAGATGGAGTGCATAATGGACAAGCGAGTGGGAAAGAAGACCAGGCGGAAGCAGTATTTTGAGTACCTGGTCAAATGGAAGAATCACCCAGTGGAGGACGCCATCTGGGAGACTGAAGCAATGATTCAGAATCATGGGCAGACTGTGCAGGAGCTCATGGGCAGGAGCCCATGAAATTTTTCAAGCAGGGAGTATGATGCAGGAGCATCGCCCACATCAAGCGAGCCAACGTGAGAGCAGAAAAGACAGCTGGACAACGCCAACACAAATTTTGAAACACCTTGATACTTGTTGCGTCAAACATTAATGTGTAGAGTTAATGAAGCACACTTTGTATATTGTAATGGACCTTGAGCGGATAGCTCACGTCCTTTGGTAGATGCGGCATTTAATTTAGTTAATGCTGGTAGATAGGAATTTAATTATAGATTTGATGGTTTAGGAGTTCGAGAGGGAAAACGGATATAGACACCCTCCTTTGTAAATTGTATTATTCAGAATTCATTCAGGAGCAAGAAAAGAGCAAAGCAGAGAATTGTATGAAGAACACCCATGTACAGATTGAATTAATAGAAGAAAGCTTTGATTCAATTCCATGGTTATGTGTTATTTCTCTGTGTATTGATGATATGCTCATGAGTATTTGATTCTTGTTATACATTTGCCTTTATGTGCTGTGTATGTGATTTCATGGTTGAATTGAAGTCTGAGAGGAAGAGCGAATGAGTTTCAATTGTTTCTCTAAATGAACCAGAGAATTCCTGCAAGGAGTGCAGTTGAATTTTTCCGCAAGGAGTGTGTGACTGCAGGGTTTACTTAGAGATAGCTTTTGTTATCATATCTTCAAGAAGTGCATATTTGGCACCGAAGCCGTGTAAGGAGTGCACAGGCTAGATGAAGACTCAGAGTTGCGATTTTGAGCAAAGAGTTGAAGGATTTCTGCTGCAGGAGTGTGTAGGATCAAAGACTTCATCACTTAGTCGTGATTGAAGGTTTTCCGCAAGGGGTGCGTGCAAGAACTTCTTCCTGAGGGATTTGAAGTGGTGAAAGATCAGGAGGGACAAACCTTCAGAGTTTGTTGAAAGGCAACAAGGAGAAGTTGCACGAGTAGATCGAGAGGAAGGGTCGCAGACTGGCGAGCCGTCTCGTGGAGAGACACGTCGTGTTCGAGGATGCAGCGTGGAGGAAGGTGGACGTGAAGTCTACAGTGTGGTGGAAGAAATTCGAAGTCCAGGAGAGCAAGGGCGTCGATCGGAATCATGAGGAGCATGACTCTAATCGTGGATCGGGTATATCGGCGTTTTGCGTGGAAGCGATTGGGAGGTTTCCCGTGGAGATCGCGAGGTCGCGAGGCACAAAGTTCCGAAGAATTCATAGATCGTGGGGACCACATGAGTGGTGACATGGCAGGTGATCTTGGGACATCGGGTCTCGGGCGTTGAAGGATCAAGGGATTGGTCTCGCGAGCGGCGAGGATGCGGGGAGGCGAGATAGCAAGTTGTCAGAAGTTTCAGTGACTTGGACCTCGGAAGTCGAGGCAGGAGTTATTCTAACTCGCGAACGACAAAGTTCCGAGGGAGCGAGACCGCGAGTCGTCGGCATCTCGGCTCATTGGGTCTCGGGGATTCGAGAACCCAAAATATAGATAGTGAACTTGCGAGTTGCGAAGTTCCGATCCTCCGATAAATCAATAAAGGAGGGTCGCGCAAAGTGAACTGTGGGTGCAGTTCTCCCGATCGGGAGATAGAAGAACCATTGAGTTCTTCAGGCCGAGAGAAAGAAGGTCCTGGAGGAAGCAATCGTGCTCTGAGGAGTGTGCATTGCGTCAAACTTCCATGTTATTTTCTCTGCGAAGAAAACGCGACAGCGACTGCAACTGTCGTAGGCGGTGTTCGGAAGCACCATATCTAGTCTCGCATAAAAAAATAAACTTTTAGCTAAGCAAAAGTCATTTTAGTCCAATCTCTCTAAATTTACTCAATCTCTACAGCGAGAAGGGTTAATATCGTATAATCTGTTTAAGATATTACGTTTAAATTTACTGATCTGTTTAAGAAAGTGCTCTCTGTTTGTTAAAATTGTTTTCAGTTCTCCTTAAAAAATTGCAGATATACTACAGTGAATTTGTCCTCTGTTTTTCTTAAAAAATTGTGAATATGGTGCAGCAAAAATTATTCCATGCTTCTTAAAAATTTGTGAATAAATTGCGGAGAAAATAAGAAATCAATTGCACACACCAAAAAAATAATATTTACAAAACTGTTGTTAATAATATTGTCAATATAAATATATCTATAAATATTGTCAATATAAATATTTACAAATCACATATATATATCTTACCTATAACCGGCGATCTTGACCTCTCCACGACCCCTGCGATCTCGACGCCCACGACCCCTGCGACCTCGGCACCCACGACCCCTGCGAACTTGGTGCCCACGACGCCCATGACCCCTGCGACAACCACGACGCTCACGGCAACCACGACCTCGACAACCACAACCAGCGACACAGAGCTCTCGCTAGACAATGAATACGCCAACAAAATATTCTAAACCCTCTAAATTCGATGTGTGGCTAATATATAAACCATCTTTCAGACGAACAATGTTTCGGCCGAAAACATATTGCCGGAAAGAAAATATCCGGCCGACCAAATTTCTACATGCAAATCGAGGGCGCGGTTATTGCTCCGTTCGATTTGACGTTTATTTTTTCGGCCGAAAAATAGTTCGGCCGAAAAAAATATCTTTCGGCCGAAAAATAATTTTAGGTCGACCAAAAAAAGGTTTTTCGAAATTTTGGAGACCAGATTGTCACGAAAGTGTAACCCACCTTCGTGATTCCACCCAAGAGGGAAAACTCTAGAAAGCTCCCTCACATGTATTTTATTGTATTGTAGGATTATTCTTATTGTAAGAGAAGAGTTGTAGAGCAAGAGAATAGAAGAACAAAGAGTGTAGAAGAGTGTATAAACAGATAGTTGATGCTATAGAAGCCATACACAAATGCACTTGGATTAATATAAGGAAGCTTTGATCCAAATTTCAAGGTGTTTATAAATCTTGTTTACATCTATTGAATGGTATGTTTACAGTTAATTCCAGTCTCTGTTATTCATTTGTTTCAATGATGTGTGTATGTATGATTTCACGATTGAATGTAGGAAGTCTTTGAGAGAGAGAGAATGAGTTTCAATTGTTTCTCATCCTGAGAATTCCTGCAAGGAGTGCAATGGAAGTCTGCAAAGTGTGCGTTGACAGGTTCTAAGTTTTACCTCAGACAAGCTCAGGAGAGATATCGTTGTTATCATACCAGTCGAAGTGCGAGTATAACACAGAGCCGTGCGAGGAGTGCGTAGGCAGGTTGAAGTCTTATACTTTTCCAACCCAAGTAAGGGGAATTATTTGGCCAGGAGTTATCAAGAAATTGAATGGACGGTGGAATTTCGAGGAGGAATAAATACCAAAATCTTGTCAGTCGTTGGATCTAGTAGATCAGTAGAGGGGATAAGGCTAATAAACTTTCAGTACTCACCAACCCAGGAGGAATAGTATCCGTTGGATTTGGATCAACGAGAGTTGTTGGTATCTTGAGTTTAGATCTAGACATTTCGAAAGTCGGGAGTTGGAGCATTGGGCTTGCATTACACAAACAATCCTGACATTGCGAAACATG
Organism: Picea engelmannii; assembly: GCA_009831015.1. Taxonomy (NCBI): domain Eukaryota; kingdom Viridiplantae; phylum Streptophyta; class Pinopsida; order Pinales; family Pinaceae; genus Picea; species Picea engelmannii. The sequence continues at coordinate 27,618 of ML782129.1, read as the reverse complement.
AAGTTGCGACGCGATCGTGGTCGTCGATCGAGGGGAAGGAACAAGACCGTCAGATCTAGTCATGGGGAGAGGTCCCACATCGAGTTTCGGGGTTTTGTGGACGTGGAGTGTTGGGGTTGTATCATGCCAATACCCCCGAAATCATGATTCATGAAATACCTTTTTGGGTAAAGGTTGTGAACACATTGGTTGGTCACGTGGGTAAAAGTTCGCGCCTAGTGCTTGTTTTCAAAGACGTAGATCCTAAGAAGAAGGGATGATATTAAGGATGGAAATTTATTTTAAAATGTAGAAACCTTGGCAAATCTTACTAATCCTTCATATACCAACTATAAATGTTTGGCGATATTTTTGTAAAAATATTCAAATTTCTAAGGATTTTATGTACTTTTTATAAAATTTTGGCGATTTTTAAGGTAAAATAATTTTATCCTATAGAATTTGGGCAAATCATTTTTAAAATAGCGAATCTCTTTTTTGGAAAAACCATGGAAAATTATCCCATGAGCGAAATTTAGCCTCTAAAATCATCCATGCTAAGAAGGACATGTGGTTACAAGTGTGAAGATTTCAGGTGGGAATTGAAGAGCCATTTCGGCTCAAGGGGAGATTAAGAATGATCTTTAGACCGGGAGGTCAAGTTGAACTTACTGAGGTAAGGGTGTTGCATCAAGAGTTGTTTGGCTTAAAAATCAGAGATCCTTGACCGGGAGGTCGGACTGGTTCCACGACTTTCCAAATTAGAAACCATGAATAAAGAATCTATCCTTTAAGAAAAGAGAAAATTTTAATGCCCCGTCGTGGGTGTGTTATAAATTGGTATCAGAGCATGGTTACAAAACTTGGCCTTCTTGGGCTCATGTACGAGTCGAGTAAGGAGGTATTGTTATCTGTATTTACTCCTTGAGGAGAAGGATTGCAGATTGAACCTGTGATTTTGTGAATTCTTGTTGAATTTCAATAGAAGAATTTCTTTAGGCCTTTGTCAAAGTGATAACTACTGTTACTGGAGTATGGATATGCTAATTAAAATTTATAATAAGTCTTGAATGTGGATAGCTAAAGCTGGAAGGGTTCTACCAAGGGAAACTGAGGCTCGAAGGACGAATGAACTAGTGTTCGTAACACTGCTTCTAAGCATGGGTAGTTGGAACTTCAGGCACTGATGATGGTGGATTATATAATGGTTAATACCTTTGTGGGATTAAAGGAATCTGATAGGATAAGGTAGGATCCTTGGCAGTTATAGTTACCGCTTTAAATTGAAATCAGAGTATATAACTCCTCATGACCAAAGAAAAGAGAAAATGGGAAAAACCCTATGGACGCTGAGGCAAGAAGGTTTTCTTGCTAGACATTGTCGCATAAAGAGGAAAGTGACCCTGGTTGGTTATTTTCATAAGAGAAGGCAACATCTATACGATATATGACTGTGAGATTAGTCCTGTAAGTGACTGAAATCTCAAACAAAAGGAAACTAATGATGAAATTAAACTATCAAGTGAATGCATGAGGTAAAAAGGTGAAAGAGATGCACCTACTTATACACGAATGTGTATACATGATCATAAGGATGATTGAACGATCCTTGGGAAAAGGATATAGAAGCCGAATATGTCCATGTGTGTGAACGACATGGAAAAAGTGCAAGCAACAAGCTAGTATGATGAATACTTATATGTGTTTAATCATGCTTGAGTGCATGGGTTAATGAATTGTGGAGATTCCTAATATGAAGCCTGATATTAATACCAGTTAGGTATGAATGATATTAAACATGCAAGTGATGCAAAAGTATGATGTAAGTTAAAAAAACCAGAATATGTATGGATACATAATTTGGGTACATGACAAAGATGCATGTTTATATTCCTTATGGGATATTTGGAAAACTACTGAAGTTAACTCAAGGATGAGGCCATCACAAATAGTGATGGATATGCAATAAGGAGGTTGCATGTTGAAGGAGTTCCCTATGGAGGAACTGTGTGAAGACTCTGTCAGGAAAACAAAGTCACAACCTTAATGGCTGCTAAGAATTAAGAAGTGAGACACAAGCTTATATATAT
>ML782129.1:0-21094 GCA_009831015.1 Picea engelmannii | reverse complement strand
CCTTCATTTTTCAAAAAGCGCTTTCCTGATGATGGACCACACTAGTTTGGTCCGAAACGTCGAAGAAAATAAAACCTATGCGATGGATCCGAAAGCTCTCTCTGAACAAAACAATAATCGCAAAAGTCTTAGAACAGAAATGTATTATTGTTAAACTGCCCATAACTAACTGTTGGTGGGTAAAGCCTTGAAGTAGGAGCCATGATATCTCTAGAGGAAATAAATTAGTTACTAAAGAAAGGACCAGTGGTTGAAGCATCAACCACCCCCATGAATGGAAGCATGGTCTAGCTGGAGGATGTCAGCTCGAAGTACCACAGAGACCTGCAGACCCGAGCTTCCTTCTGATAGAAGGAACAAGACAGGTCAAAAATCTTCTAGCGGAGGGAATATAAGATACTATAGAGACAAAAAGAGAGGAGACACAGGAACAAGAGCACAAGATCATAAGGGAGATGTGCTAACCCAAAGGAAGTGTCAAGAAAACGGCCTAAAGGACCCGAACGCGAGCTATATCCACGAACTGTGAGTTCATCGACCTTGGGCACAGTTTCACGTACGCATATCGACACTCCTAGTCAATTTGAGTCCCTTGGAGGAGGGAGTCTGTTAAAGCTCAGGAAAGATAGTGCACGTATGCAAAGGCTCTCTGCGAGGTAGGCAAAGACAAAGAATCACTTAAGTTCTAGAGTTTACGAATAAGCGTAAGGGGTGCGCGGAAGGATTCTTCCACGCATTAAGTTCAAGAGAAAGAGCGCAAATCTCTTAAGCCTTTCAGATCTTACAAAGATCAAGAAGAGTAGAAAGGCTGAAGTATCAAATGGAAGGTTCCCTGTTTGGAAGACGAACAAACGAAATCTGTTTGGAAGAATCCATGGTCTGTTGTGACCATTGGATATGGGAAAGAGCATGGGAGTTAACCCTTGGAGTCATTCGGACTTCACGAGTTCAACGAACTGAGCAATTTTGTTGTAAGGGAGGTAAAATCCCCAAAGTCCTGAAGTCCCAAAGTTAGCTCTGAGCCTTAGATATGAGGAGTCTCAGAAACCGTCCTGATCGTCAGATCTAGGAGGTAGACGATAATCAAGTCACCAAAACTACCCATGACTTAAGAATCTGACAGCGAAGATGGATGCGAGTCATTTAATGGGAGGAGAGGCCATCCCCATCATAAGATCGACTCAAATAATCAATGGAGTTACCGAATCAAACACCAACCACTCGATTTAATCGACAGATGGGAATCATTGCGGAGTGAGAAAGTGAATTTAGCAGACATGCTCGTTCACAACTCGCAATCAACCCACATCATTGATATCATCGGGGATGGAATATCAATGACTAGGATTAAACTAGAGTCGAATGATCACTTCTCATATTGCGGAGGTGGGACCCCGCAATGACTGTGAACCATCGATCTATGAATGGAGATCGAGGGTGGGGAGTCATTGCAGAGCGCGAAGGTGAAAGTAGCATATGCACTAGTTCACAACCTGCAATTTACTAACACCATTGATCTTGTCAGGCTGGAATATCAACGATTCCAGTTAAACCAAGTTGGGTGAGAACTTTCCATATTGCGGAGGTCGAATTCTCTAATAAATAGCATACATGTTGGGGCCCAACAATTACTGTGAACCGTCGATCGTCGTTGACCTTCGATCTAAGTTTGACGAGATCCCTAAAAGACAATGAGTGTGTGGGAAATCGAGATCTTCAAGAAGATCAAGCTCAAAAGAGATAAGCACTTTTCAGAAGGAGAGTAACCTTCATCCCTATCTATTATAGTGCCAGGAGAAGGAGAGTAACCTTTGTTCCTAACTTTAGCTAAGCTGGAAGGCTGTCAAGCTGTAAAAGCTGTCAAGTTAGGAATAAATTTTCCTAACTTCTAAGTTAAAAATACACTGCCCAATATAACATTATGAAGCATAGATTAACCATTAATTAGGAATCGTCATTATCACTGTATGTATTAAGTGTATAACATGGCTAACTAATATTAATATCTGAAATGGTTATCTATTGATATCTGATAATGATATCGCCATTGATAGTGATATCTAAAAGAAGTAAATGCTAGATCGTTGTCATCACAAGAAATACCTATAAAATAACGTTGTCATAAAAATAAAATAAAATGAAAATATAAATAAAATAAGAAGTGTTGTTGTAAACATCTACTCCACGCGTTATAAAGAATCTCTATCATGAGTTATGTATTCATTCTCTGTCACACATTCACCGTAAATCACCTTTACGAAAGAAATTCGCTACTTATTTCTATTAGAACACGGTGGTCCAGCCCATTCTGAAATCACGAATTATCATTGATTAACTATAAAAAACGCAGCCATAAAACGCGCTCAATAATAAATAGAAGTCATATAACACACTAACTATTCCATCAAGGGTTCTCTACAAGTCGCTACCAAATAATCGCTGGGTATTAAATCTATCAAGACAGCTCATATTCATTTTGAAGTAGGAAAGGTTGGAGAGAAACATTCGAACAATTATCCTCATCATTGTTGTTGGAGTTGAGTTTAATTGAATTAATTTAAGCATTAAAATCCTATGAATCCTTTGTAACAGTTAACCTTCTTCAATTCTATTAAAATGGGAATGACAATAATTATGAATATCGTTGTCATATCAATTGGCAAACAACTGTCATAAAAATTGCAAATCATGGTCAAGGTAAAGGTAATGATTGACCAGAAAAGGGTAAAACGTAGTCAATATAACATGCAATCGCTGGTTAAAAATACACAGTCAACAACATATCTCAGTGCAAGAGAATCGTTGTTTAAAGGGAATGATGGAGAGATATCGTTATCACAAAAATAGTAGGTATACGACCACATGTTTCACTGGCAAGGGTTCACTAAGAACGCAGGTGTAAAGAATGGATTTCGTTGGCATTCAGGGTTAGAACAAGAACACAACCAATATGATGTATCACTCGTCGCTTAAACATACAGTTAATAGGAAGATTATACAAAGTCTGGAAACACAAACTAGAATGTGTTGAACTCAGTCTGGAAATATTTTATGCTTCTATCGCTATGGGTCTTATGTTTATATGTATGTTAAGTACAAAATAAACTATTAAAGGGTTTGTTGATAACTCTGTCATAAGAAAACTGATAACGCTGCCATAAAAATAAAATGCAGATATATAACATCTGATAACGCAGATAAAAACAATAACTGATAATGCTAACAAAATGACATAAATTTACAGTCCAGAAGGGTAAGTTCACCGTCTAAAGCATGGCAAGGTCACAGTCCAATAAGAGGGAAAATCACTGACTATAAAGTGGTAAATTGCAGAGTTAAAAAAAAACACAGAGGGTATTAGCGGGTTGCGGAGAGGAATGGTCACGCTAGCAGAATCGCTGAATCACAAGAAGGCACAACGACAATCAATCAGACCAGAACAACAACAGGGTTAGACATATGGGCAAACCATCCTTCACTCATCATCCATGCACAAAAAAGTAGGGCATTAGGATCTATAGATCTATTAACATCGAAGTGACGACCATCGATCTGGATCCGGGTCGACTGCTCAAGCATGGATTAATGATCTAGGGATGAGGAAGAAAGATAAAACACAACTCTTCACATAATCAATAAAACAAACAAGACAATCATAGCATTCAAGGATCGAGCAAAGGGAATAAATTCAAGCAATGAGCGTAATGCTATGATGATTTTGAGTTCTTGGTTAAAACTCTAAGTAACCACTTTTCTTTACACAATAAAAATACATAAATGAAAGCGCAAGATCAATAGTAATCTACCATGCAAAATAAAATCTTTCATACTATATCCCAAGGTGACAACTCCGATTCGTTCCACGTGCTTCGTCTCGCTCCCGCTTGCCGACCGATGTGACTTCACTGGTACCTCCTATCCAACACTAGGGGTAATATTCTACCCCCTTATCCCCCCAAGCCACAAAGGGACCACACACTCTAAACCGAAGAACAAATAACAACCAACTCTCCTCAAAAGGTCGATCTACCATTCGTACTCGAGATGGGAATCCCAATTCCCACAAGATAAGTCAGTCAAGTCAAAAAGTATGCAGCATAACGTTACGCACAAAAGATTAGATCCATCCTCCTCCTCCTCCCTCCTTTATATAGTGTTTCTAAGTGATTCCTTCCCAAATTCCCATTTAATTTATTGTTCAATAATTTAATTCAGAAAAATCCTCCCTCGTACACAGGTCACCCATCCCCTTCGTTGCACCAGAAATTAATTTCATTAATTATTTAATTACTCATATTTCCCTCACCCACCTAAAAGAATTCCTAGAATCACTCCTAGGTGTCCCCATATTCCCTTACACATTTTAATGACTTACACCCTTACTAAATTCCTAGTTGAGTTCAATTTAGAAAGTTCTTAAAGGCAAGGTTCCTTACTAAGTTGGTCATTCTGTTTTTTCCTTATGTTTCCCTTTTTGTTCATGTTTCCCCTTTTTCCCTTAGTTTCCTAATTCTTTTAAGTTCCCCTCTTTTCCCATTTTATCTAAAACTCAAATTTGCAAGGGTAGAAATTATCTTTCCCCCCTTTTTCTTTTTAACTAATAAATTTTTAATTAGCATATGTAACAAAACAATCATTTCCTTTTTTTAAATTTTTTTATTCCCCAAAGTAATTTGATTTTTTTATAAATTAATTGAATTTATTAGTATTATTAGTATGATTATTAGTATTATTTATATATTACCACAAGTATCACTTAGACCTAGATTTTATTTTCCTAGGCTGGGCGACATTTTATTAGGGAATTTTTCTTTTAAATATTTCTTATCACATTATTAGTTCTAAGGCCATCTAGATTTATTCACTTATTAGTTAACAACATGACATGCCCTTCAGGATGCACTAGGTTCTCAGAGAGTGCCACTCGCCTCATTCTATTTCCCTTGCGCGACGTGCCCTGCAGAACACACTTCGTGCTCCAAGGGTGCCACTCGCCTCTTTTCATTTTTCTTGCGCGACGTGCCCTTTAGGACGCACTACCTGATCCAAGAGTGCCACTCGCCTCTTGAATGACTTGGTAGACATAAAAAACCCCTGGAGTCAATACTTCGTCAGGTGATCTTGTGGGAGACTAAGGGTCTCTAAAGAATAAGGCCCCTGCCTTATTGCGCGCCCCTTAGAATCATCGTGAGCAACTGTCGCAGTCTTCCCTCACGCCATCGCGGGTCTTCTCGAACTAGGTAATTGTTAACCTACAATTCGAGCCACGATGGGAGTGCTAGTAGGTTTTGGCAGGGTTGCTATCCACACCTCTCCCTCAACGTCTCTGGTTGTCGTGCGTGACCCCTCTACTCCACATGTCAGTCTGGTCAGCAAGCTATCGTTAGCCTGCATCATAAACAAATCATGTCAGAAATAAAATCCATAATCATAAAATATAATCAGATGCACATATGTCATATATACAACAATCAAACCTCAATAGTCCACTCCCTGAATCGATCCAGAATCCAAGGGTTTCATCGATGCCTCTGCATCCTCGAGGTACAAAATCCTGCACACTCAGGAGAACTGAGTCAGTAGCACCTGTCTATGTCAACATAGGAAAATAACATGTCATCACATCCATAATGCCTCATAATCATAATCAAACACCCAATAGTATAATAATCCAGATCACTTTCAAGAAAGTGTCCTCATAGAATAAGTTCGCTCAGTGTGCGCAAGAGCAGGATGTTACATACACCCCCTCTTGGTCTGAACTTCGTCCCAAAGTTTCACAATATATAAGTGCCGAAATAATGTGTATCACAGTATCCTAATTGTATCTATCAAACAAAAATGGAAACTGTTGGCGCATATCATATGCGTCCTCCCAGGTCGTCGAGTGCAGACTATAGTTGTCCCATTGGACCTTGACCTGATCTACTTTTTGATGCCGTAGCTGTCGAATGCGATGATCCAGGATGCGGATCGGCTCGGCTGTGAGCGCCCCCTCATCCAATACCTGCAAGGAACTCATTTCAATAACATGTGTAGGATCACTAATATAATGTCTCAAAACAGATACGTCAAAAACATCGTGCATATGCCTCAAAGAATCAAACAAGGCTAGTAGATAGGCCACGGGCCCCTTTCTCTCCACAATATCGAAAGGTACCACAAACCTAGGAGATATTTTAGATCCCTTTCTAAACTTGATAAAACTCTTATGAGGTTTTACCCGCAAGAAGACTCGATCGCCAACTTCGTAACTACGGTCTACATGGTGCGCATCGACATAACTCTTCTGCCTATCCTAAACGTAACTTTCGCATTTGATATTTCATTTCTTCGATCACTTCTGGTCCCACCAGGATTGTATCCTCAAGCCGATACAAACTCAAAGGTGTCAGACACGGTTTCCCATAAAGAAACTCAAAAGGCGCCATATTAATGGTGCTTTGGTAATTGTTGTTATATGCGAATTCTACCAGTGACAAGAATTCTTCCCAACACTTTTGTTGGTCCATCATGTACATGTGCAACATGTCTTCCAAGATTTGGTTTGTTTGTTTGGTCTACCCGTCTGTCTCTGGGTGATACGTAGTACTAAAGTTAAGTTGGGTTCCCAAGGCTTCCTAGAAACTAGTCCAAAATCATCCAGTAAACACCGATCCTCGATCGGATATAATCCTCTTAGGCATGCCATGCAGCGTCATAATATCATTGATGAAAACTCTAGCTATGTCAGGTGCCTGATACATCGTACGCATAGGAATAAAATGATCACTCTTCATCAGAATGTCGACTACCACAAAAATCGGGTTGTGTCTCCTTGCTGTCAATGGCAATCGAACAATGAAATCCATCGAAATGACCTCCCATTTCGATTCCAAAATTGCGTGTGGTTGTAGTAATCATGCTGGATGTCTATGTTTAGCCTTTACCTGCTGAAATTCTAGACATATGGCCACATAGTTGGCTATGTCTGCCTTCATTCCTTTGCAAAAGAATAAGGGTTTAAGGTCTTCCCTCATCTTCATGACTCCCGAGTGAGCCATGTACACTGCTCTGTGAGCCTCGTTTATGATCAAACTCCTCAAATCGTTGTTCAGTGGTACGTAAATATGAATTTTAAACCTCAATAATCCATCTTTGTCAAATGCAAATCCTTCAAATCTTGGTACCATAATTGTGTTTTGTCCGATAAAAACCTTGACCTCTTTGTACCAGCCATCGTCGCGCTGTAAAGTTAGAATATTTTCATGTAGATTAATCTGAAGTGGCAACACCGAAAATATGCATGGTCTCCGACTCAATGCATCTACCACTCGGTTCACTGTTCCTTTTATGTAAGTAATCTCGAAGTCATAGTCATTAAGAAATTCTGTCCAATGTCATTGTCACGCGTTTAGATCGCTTTGCGTAAAGATGTGTTGTAGTCCATAGTGGTTCTTTTTTAGTTCAAATTTTCATCCAATAAGTTAGTCTCTCCAAACCTTCAAGGAATATACAATGGCTAATAAATCCAAATCATGTGTCGCGTAGTTATCCTCATGCCTTCTCAATTTCCACGAGATGTAAGCGATCACCCGACCGTCTTGCATCAAGAATCTGCCTAGGCGTTACTTGGATGCGTTAGTGCATACCAAGAAGTCCACGTCCATGTCAGGGACCTTTAGTATTGGTTCTATTGTCAACAACTCCTTGAGCCTCCGAAATGCTTCTGCGCATTTCTCGGTCCAAACAAACTTCTTTTTCTTCTTCTGCAATTTTGTGATCGGATTTTCTATCCTTGAGAATCTCTCGATGAATCATTGATAGTATCCTGCTAAACCCATGAAGCTACACACTTTCGGGACATTCATCGACGCATGCCATTCCATTATGGCCTCGACCTTTGTTGGATCCAGGATGATACCTTCGTCGGAGATGACATGCCCTAAGTAGTGAATCTCTGATTGATAAAACGAGCATTTGGACAATTTCCCATATAATTTGTGCTCTCACAGACACTGTAGTACCAAGCGCAAGTGCTCGTCATGATCCTCTGTCGTCCCAGAGTAAATCAAAATATCATCAATGAATACTTAGACAAACTTGTCCAAGTACTCGCGGAACACCCCGTTCATGAAACTCATAAATACCCCTGAGGCGTTTGTTAGTGAAAACGGTAAAATAATAAATTTGTAATGCCCAAAACTCGTCTTAAAGGCGGTCTTAGGGATTTCATTATCCTTGATGCGTAACTGGTGATACCCTGATATCAAGTGAATCTTGGTAAACACCATCGCACCCTTCATCTGATCAAACAGATCATCAATCCTTGGCAACAGATATTGATTCTTGATCGTGGCTTTGTTCAATTGATGGTAGTCAATGCAGAGTCTCCAAGACCCATCCTTATTTTGTATGAAAATAACAGGTGCACCCCACAGTGACATACTTAGACACATAAGTCCTAGGTCCAACAACTCCTTCAGTTTCATTCTCAACTCCTGTAATTCTGGGGTTGACATACGATAAGGTTTTCTTGCTATTGGTTCAGTCCCCGGTTTTAGGTCTATGGTAAATTCCAATTCCCTCTCCGGTGGCATCCTAGGTAACTCCTCTGGGAATATGTCCACAAAATCTATCACCACAGGAAGGTGTTCTAGACCTTCTGCTACTCCCTTCTCGTTTAACACAAGGATCGCATAAAGCTTACATCCCTTGCGCATGCTCTTCCGTAACTACAAGGAAGAGATAAAACTCATGGAAACTCCCTAGTTTTGACCTACAATCACACGACTCTGTCCCTAATTATCGACCAAGATCAACTATTTCATCTTACAGTTGAGTATCACCTCATGTGATTCCAACCAATCCATACCGATCACGACGTCGTAAGATCCTAAGATCGTGATGTACAGGTTAGCCTTGGTGACAAACTCTCCCAGGTTAAGGGTGCAGCCCGTAACCTTCCCTCCAACCTTTTGTTTGGCTCCCGAAGCCATCTCTACCAAGAGAAACTCATCATGTTCGAATACCTTTACCTTAATCCTTTTTAGCACTGCACCAGAAATGAAACTCTCGGTAGCACCGAGATCTATCAAAATACTAAGGGTATGGTCAACGACGGTACCTGACGTCTCTAGCATAGTCGATTGGTGCTCTGCTTGGAAGTTATTCACCACTGCATGAATCTGACGGGCCTTGCCCAAATATCCCATGGTAATGGGTTCAACTGACCCATATGCTCTAGTCCTCTCCACTGGGAAGTCACACTGGTAGTGTGGCTCCCCACAAGTCCAACACTCCTTCTTCAATCCAGTGCTCTTGGTACCCAAAGTAGAAGCTAACGACCCACCGACCTGGAATACTAGTCTGCTCTGTTGAACAAGCCTAAATTGCTACTGCTGCGGTCGACGTTGCTGCTGATGCTGTGGTCCCCGATAAGGAGTCCGCTACTGAGGTGCTAGTCATCGAGGTGTAGTGAAAGTGGATTCTCTCTGGAAGCCATGATACCCTGACGTCTTTCTATTTGGTGTTTGATGCTGCTGTGCACCGGATGCCACCTTCGCTGCTGGTCTTGTTAGAATCTTTCTCTGACCCTCACTGATAAGCTCCTCCTCTACTATGAGGGCCTTCTGGATGACATCATGCAAGGTATGAGGCATCATAATCCTAACGTTTTCACGTATGCTGACATTAAGTTCAAACAAGAACCTATTCACCTTAAGTTTCTCGGTATTAAGATGCAGAGCATACTGAAGAAACTCCATAAAACAGGCTTCGTACTCGGGCACCGTACGACTTCCCTGTCATAAGGCGTTGAACTTGTTGAGTTGACGCTCAATGAATTGCCTTGGAATTCATGCCACAATATGCTCATGTGGTCTCTCTCCCACTAGACTCTCTCAAGCCCTTGCTCTCTCAAACTCTAGGAATGAATGAATGAGGGTGCCTTAGTCTCTAAGTAGACTTGGTGGGGGAAATGGAAGAGTCATGACTTTTCATTTTCCCTCACAAAATTCCAAAAGTCACATTTAATTTTATCTCTCATAAAATTAATTTCTAGAGACCTATTTTGGACACTTATTCACCCCTAGGTGCCTAGGTGATGAGAAACACTTGTCCTTGGTAATTTTATTTAATTATTTTAACACTCCCTCTTACCGAGGAAAGTGTTCCTCACCACCCCAAGCTTATCTCTAAAAGGCACAAACTTTCATTTCCCCAAAGATTTTGTGAGGATGTCTGCCATCTTCTCATCGGTGGAAACATATTGTAGATGAACTTTTCCTCTTTGAACATCGTCCTAGATGAAGTGATATCTAATCTCAATGTGTTTAGAACTGTTATGGAAAAATGGATTCTCAGAGATTTTAATGCAACTCTAATTGTCACAGTTGATCATCGTGGGTCTCATCTCCACACCAAATAATCCAACTAACAACTTGTGAAGCCAAATGGCCTCACAACTAGACTGACTAGTTGCCATGTACTTAGCCTCAGCATAACTCAAATCCATTGAATTTTTCTTCTGACTAAAATAAGACACCACTGCTGAGCCCAATCCAAAACAACAACCTCATGTACTCTTCCTATCACTGACACATCCTGCCCAATCTGAATCTAAATAGCCAATCAACTAAACTCCATCCCCTCTCTCATAGTTCAGTACAAAATCTATCGTACCCTTAAGGTACCTTAGCACATGTTTTTCTGCAATCCAATGTACTCTCTGAGGCTCCACCATAAACTTACTAAGAGAGTTAACAACAAAACATAGATATGGTCTTGTGTTGACCAGATACATCAATGAACCAATCAGCTAACGATACAACATGGGATCAAGCAACTCTGTCTCAAAATAATGTAGCTTCTTCCAGTTGGTTGTCATAGGTGTGGACATGGGTCTACAATCCTCCATCCAGAATCTCGTCATAATCTCATACGCATATCTACCCTATCACATAAAAATGTCCATCCTCCTGCCAAACCTCCAACCCCGAGAAGTAGTGCATCAGTCCAATGTCTTTCATATTCAATTCTTAAGAAATGCTCTCCTTGCAACCAACTATGAGTCTCTCAACCGTTGTAATAAAAAGATCATCCACATATAACACAAGAATGAGAGGATCACTTCCAACTACAATGAAGTGCAGGTTGGGATCTGCCTCACTCTTCACGAAACCCATTTGTTGCAAGTATGTGTCTATCCTAGAGTATCAAGCTCTAGGATCTTGCTTCATCCCATAAAAGGCCTTGTTCAATTTGCATACATGAGAATCACTCCCATGCACCTCAAATCCACGTGGATGCTCAATATAAACACTCTCCTCAATGAGACCATTCAAAAATGTGGTCTTCACATCCATCTGATGGATTTTCCAACCCATATATGCTGCAATGGAGATCACTGCCCTAATCGAGGTGTATCTAGCTACTAGAGAAAATGTCTCATCATAATCAACTCCCTCTACCTATGAGAAGCCTTGAGCCACGAACTGAGCCTTGTAATTCTCAATGCTTTCATTAGAATTATACTTGATTTTGTAGAGCCACTTGGAAGTCACCACTGACTTCCCCTCAGGTATAGGAACCACCTCCCAAACATCATTCTTCATGATGGAATTGTACTCTTCCATCATGTCATCTCTCCAAACCTCCCGATCAACTGCCTCCTCAAAGGTGGAAGGCTCAGAGCCCTGATGTTTCTCACCATTGAAAGATAGCTACAAAACCTCTCTGGAGGTTTACTCTCTCTCACAACCTATCTAAGATTCCCCATTGAACCTTGTTCTTCCTTCATAGTGTCTTGAAGCCACTTAGGCTTCCTCTTCTCTGAAGTGGCACCATGTGGAGGGGAAACCTCCTCCTTAATCCAACCACCTGAAGAATGTGAATCTGAAGATGATCTTATGGTCGCATGTGTACTAGTGGACTATGAAACAATACGGTCATATGGACTAGTAGCCTAAGGAACTGTGGTCTGTGACCCTGTCTGTTGTGAACCTATCGAATTTGAAGCAGGTAGTCCTAAACTCTAAGACACTGTACTCTATGAAGGACTCATCTGAGTTTGATGAGTGGACTTCTCACCCTGCTCCATATCTTGTGGCCTCCCGAAGGCTCTATCCTCCTCAAATATAACATCTTGTCACAACATTGTCTTCCTCAAAGAGGGAATGTATACAAAAAAAGCCTTCGAGGTCTTGCTATACCCAAAAAAGATGCCCTTATCTGTCATGGGATCTAGTTTTGTCCTCTTCTCAGAAGGGACATGTGAATATGTAAGGCACCCAAAAATATGAAAGTGCCCAACATCAGGCTTCTTCCCAGAGAAACCCTCCTTGGGAGTCTTGTCCCCCAAGACTCTGTGTGGACTCCTATTCTGCATATAAACTGTAATGTTGCAAGACTCAACCCAAGAAAAAGCAGTAGTCCCTGATCATGTAACATGTCTCTCGCAACCCCAACAATATCCCTGTTCTTCTTCTCAGCCACCCCATTCTGTTGTGGGGTGTATGGAACTTTCAAATCTCTCCCGATGCCTTCTCAGGCACAAAAGTCAATGAAATCATTGGAGGTATACTCCCCCCATTATTAGATCTCAACACTCTCATTTTCCTCCCTATCTAGTTCTCCACAAGAGATTTGAACTCTTGGAACTACTAGAAGACTTGTCCTTTGGTATTCATGAAGAAAATCCAAGACTTCTGTGAGAAGTCATCAATGAAAGAGACATAAAACAAGAACCCAATAATATATGAAAAATATATAGGACCACACATATCAGTATGAATGATATTAGGGATACCAGTTGCTCCACTATCACTGCTTGGAAAAACAATCTTGGTGTACATCCCAAGAGCACACCCCTTGCAAAACTCCTGGTGATTTGTACTGAACTATGGCACTCCAGACGTGATCTCTCTCAAGATTCTCAGTGCCTGTAACATCCCGCTCTTGCGCACACTAAATGAACTTATTCTTTGAGTAAACGTGCTTGCAAGTGATCCAAATAATTATACTATTGGGCGTTTTATTATGATTATGAGGCATTATGGATGTGATGACATGTTATTTTGTTGTATTGACATAGATAGGTGTTATTGAATAGGTTCTCCTGAGTGTGCAGGATTTTGGACCTCGAGGATGCAGAGGCATCGATGAAACCCTTGGACTCTGCATCGAGTCAGGGAGAGGACTATTGGGTTTTGATTGTTGTATATATGACATATGTGAATCCGATTAGAGGTTATGATTATGGATTTTATTTCTGACATGATTCATTGATGATGCAGGCTGACGATAGCTTACCGACCAGACTCACATGTGGAATAGAGGGGTCACAAACGACAACCAGAGACGTTGAGGGAGAGGTGTGGACAAGAACCCTGCCACAACCAACTAGCACTCTCGTCGTCGCTCGAACTGTAGGTTAACGATTACCTAGTTCAAGAAGACCCACGATGTCGTGAGGGAAGACAACGACAATCACTCACGATGATTCTAAGGGGCACGCAATAAGGAAGGGGCCTTATTCCTCAGAGACCCTTAGTCTCCCACAAGATCACCTGATGGAGTATTGACTCTAGGTTTTTTTTATGTCTACCAAGTGAGTCAAGAGGCGAGTGGCACCCTTGGAGCACGTAGTGTGTCCTGAAGGGCACGTCGCGCAAGAAAAATGAAAAGAGGAAAGTGGCACCCTTGGAGCACATAGTGCATCCTGAAGGGCATTTCGCGCAAGGGAAATAGAATGAGGCGAGTGGCACCCTTGGAGCACCTAGTGCATCCTGAAGGGGCACGTCGTGTTGTTAACTAATAAGTGAATAAACCTAGATGGCCTTAGAACTAATAATGTGATAAGAAAGATTTAAAAACAATTTCCCTAATAAAATGTCGCCCAGCCTAGGAAAATAAAATCTAGGTCTAAGTGATAATTGTGGTAATATATAAATAATATTAATATAAATATATAAATAATACTAATAATCATACTAATAATACTAAGAAATTCAATTAATTTATAAAAAAATGAAATTACTTTGGGGGATAAAATTTAAAAAAAAAAGGAAATGATTGTTTTGTTACATATGCTAATTAAAAAGAAAAAGGGGAAAAGGTAATTTCTACACTTGCTAATTTGAGTTTTAGATAAAATGGGAAAAGAGGGGAACTTAAAAGAATTAGGAAACTAATGGAAAAAGGAGAAACATAAAGAAAAAGGGAAACATAAGAAAAAAGAAGAATGACCAACTTAGGAAGGAACCTTGTCTTTAAGAACTTTTTAAATTGAACTCAACTAGGAATTTAGTAAGGGCGTGAGTCATTAAAATGTGTAAGGGAATATGGGGACAGCTAGGAGTGATTTTAGGAATTATTTTATGTGGGTGAGGGAAATAGGAGTAATTAAATATTCAATGAAATTAATTTCTGGTGCAATGAAGGGGATGGGTGACATGTGTATGGGGGAGGAATTTTCTGAATTAAATTATTGAACAATAAATGAGATGGGAATTTGGGAAGGAATCACTTAGAAAATCTATATAAAGGAGGGAGGAGGAGGAGGATGGATCTGATATTTTGTGCGTAACGTTACACCGTGGAATTTTTGACTTGACTGAATTATCTCGTGGGAGTTGGGATTCCCAGCTTGGGTACGAGTGGTAACTCGACCTTTCGAGGTGACTTGGTTGCTAGTTGTTCTTTGGTTTAGAGTGCGTGACCCCTTTGCGGCTCGGGGGGCTAAGGGGGAAGAAGAGTACCCCTAGCGTTGGTTGGGAGGTACCGGTGAAGTCACATCGATCGACAAGAGGGAGCGGAACAGAGCGTGCGGTACAACGACTCAGAGATGTCACCTTGGGATACAGTATGCAAGATTTTATTTTGCATGGTAGATTACTATTGGTCTTGCACTTTCATTTCTGTACTGTTATTGTGTAAAGAAAGGTGGTTACTTAACATTTTAAGCGAGAACTCAATATTATCATAGCATTATGCTCGCTGCTTGAATTGATTCCCTTGGCTCGATCCTTGAATGCTATGATTGTCGTGTTTATTTTATTGATTATGTGAAGAGATGTGTTTTATCTTTCATCCTCATCCCTAGATAATCAGTCCACACCTGAGCAGTCGGCCATGAGTCGGAACGACGGTTGTCACTTCGATGTTTATAGACCTATAGATCCTAATTCCCTTATTTTATGTGCATGGATGATGAGCGAAGGATGGTTTGTCCAGCTGTCTACCCATGTTGTTGTTCTGGGTTGATTGATTGTCATTGCGCCTTCTTGTGATTGAGCGATTCTGCTAGCGTGACCATTCCTCTCTGAAACCCTCTATTACCTTCTGTGTTTTTTTTTAAACTCTGCAATTTACCACTTTACAGTCAGCGATTTACCCTCTTATTGGACTGCGACCTTGCCATGCTTTAGACGACGAACTCACCCTTCTGGAATGAAAATTTATGTCATTTTGTTAGCACTATTAGTTATTATTTTTGTCTACGTTATCAGATGGTTATATATCTGCATTTTGTTT
Source organism: Picea engelmannii (assembly GCA_009831015.1). NCBI lineage: Eukaryota > Viridiplantae > Streptophyta > Pinopsida > Pinales > Pinaceae > Picea > Picea engelmannii. Next base: position 5,581 of record ML782129.1, on the reverse strand, counting down.
TTATGGAAACGACATTATTTTTCTTATGACAGTGTTATCAACAACCCCTTTAATAGTTTATTTTTTACTTAACAGACATATAAACATAAGACCCATAACAATAGAAGCATAGAATATTTTCAGACTGAGTTCAACGCATTCTAGTCTGCATTTCCAGCCTTCGTATAATCTGCCTATTCAGTGTATGTTTAAGAGACGAGTGATACATCATATTGGTTGTGTTCTTGTTGTGACCCTGAATGCCAGCGAAATACATTCTTTACACCTGCATTTTTAGTGAACCCTTGCCAGCGAAACCCGTGGTCGTATACCTATGATTTTTGTGACAATGATATCTCTCCAGCGTTCCCTTTAAACAATGATTCTCTTGCACTGTGATATGTTGCTGACTATGTATTTTAAACCAACGATTGCATGTTGTATTGACTACACTTTACCCTTTTCTGGTCATCCATTACCTTTACCTTGACCACGATTTGCAATTTTTATGACAGTTGTTTTCCAATTGATATGACAACAATATTCATAATTATTGTCATTCCCATTTTAATAGAATTCAAGAAGGTTAACTATTACAAAGGATTAATAGGATTTTAATTCTTAATTTAATTCAATTAAACTCAACTCCAACAACAAGGATGAGGATAATTATTTGAATGTTTCTCTCCAACCTTTCCTACTTCAAAATGAATACGAGTTGTCTTGATATCTTTAATACCCATCAATTATTTGGTAGCGACTGGTAGTGAACCCTTGCTGGAATAGTCAGTGTGTTATATGACTGCTCTTTATTATTGAGCGTGTTTTATGGCTGCATTTTTTATAGTTAATCAATGATAATTCGTGATTCAGAATGGGTTGGACCACCGTGTTCTAATAGAAATAAGTAGCGAATTTCTTTTGTAAAGGCAATTTATGGTGAATATGTGATAGAGAATGAATACTTAACTCGTGACATAGATTCTTTATGACACATGGAGTAGATGTTTACAACAACACTTCTTATTTTATTTATATCTATATTTTATTTTATTTTTATGACAGCATTATTTTATAGCTATTTCTTGTGACAACAACGATCTATCATTTACTTCTTTTAGATATCACTACCAATGGCGATATCATTATTAGATGTCAATAGATAATCGTTTCAGATATTAATATTAGTTATCCATGTTATACACTTCATACATACAGTGATAATGATGATTCCTAATTAGTGGTTAATCTATGCTTCATAATGTTATGTTGGGCAGTGTATTTTTAACTTAGAAGTTAGGAAAATTTATTCCTTGGGTAAAGATTGGTAATCCTTATCGATTAATGTCTAGTATTAGTTTATGTTTAAATGATAAATTCTTTAGAAGTGTTACATTTTGGGGTCCATGGCTTCCTTGTTTAGTGTCAAATAGAAATGTAAAAGTGGTTGATTAAGTGAATTAATCAAACCCCTTTTTAATAGAAGGGTATGTCATTACTTGAAGAATGTTGTGTTTTTATTATTATATTGGTCAGTTACTGTGCTTGAATAGTCTTTTAATGTTAAGATTGTTAGTCAACGTTTATTGATGTTGTTTAGTGCCTAACTTAGGTCACCTTATGATAAATTTAATGAACCTAGTAGCTTGATAATACATCACTCCTTCGCACTTAGGGATATTGTTTAACAGATAATGGTTTGGTTGTTGGTGAAGTCGTGTAATAGTTTGCACAATTTCTTTTTGACTGACGTCATATGGCGTCTTTTCGACCTATTGCTTGGGGGTGTGGGTGTAGTCTTCTTGTCAGTGATTTCGGCTCCTAGTGCACTGGATATTCTTGAGTCCTTGGTCCAGTTAGGCTATGTTGCGCCAGGGTTATTTTCGCATCTATCACCAGGGGACATGGCACACCCTATTATATAGTGGTGAATGATAACTTGGTTGGAGTCGGTGCTTACCGTTGTGGGTGTTGTTGATCATTGTAAGTTGTTGTTAACGCTTGGGTTGTAACGCCTTCATGCATTGGGTTTGCGCACCCTTGAGGTTCTAGTTATTGGTTGTCGATATTGTTGTGATAGGAGTGTGGATGTTGTCCCTTAGCCTGTAGGCGTAATCAAAAGAACAATTTGGCTTTCTGGAGGGAAGAAAAATCACCAATGCTATTGGCATACTTCAAGAATTTTTGCATAGTATAAAATTTAAAAATATCAAAGATTTGGTACTCAAACTGGACATGATAAAGGATTATGACAGAGTTGATTGGGGTTTCCTAAGACTGGTGCTGCTACAGGTGGGATTGAGCTTAGATGTTACTGTCTAGATTATGGGGTGTGTATCATCTGCAAATTTTGTTGTATTGATCAATGGAAAACCTACATATTTTTTTAAAAACACAAGGGGATTAAGACAAGGGTGTCCATTATCCCCTTTTCCTTTTCTTCTTTTAGTGGAAGGCTTAAGCAGGGCTATTAAGGAACAGGTAAGAGAAAATAACTTAGAAGACATTCAGATGGCTAGAGGAATAAGCATAACACATTTGATGTTTGTAGATGACATAATTCTGTTTGGGAATGGAAGTTTTAGTGAGTGGTTTTTATATAAGGATATCTTAGAAAGTTTCAGTAAAGCTACTGGTATGGCCTTTAGTCCACAGAAGTCAATGTTCCTTGAAGTTGGATGGACAACAGAGGAACTTGCCGTACTGAAGGACTTCCTGCCTTATGATGTAACTTCAGTTGATTCAGGTTTTAAGTATCTCAGATGCTTCCTTAAACCCAATTGTTATAAGAAGACTGATTGGTTTTGGTTGGTGAGAAAGTTTGAGAAAAGGATTGCAAGCTGGAGTCTAAGAAGGTTAAGTTTAGGGGGAAGGGTGGTACCAACAAAAGCTATACTTGAAAGTATACCTGTTTATTGTCTATCACTGGCTAAGATTCCAAAAAGTATACTCAACATTATCAGAAGTAAAATTTTTATCTTTGTGTGGCTTAGAAAAAAGGATAAAGAAGGGATACATTTGATAAGATGGGATAAACTAGCCAAACCTAAAAAGATGGGAGGGTGGGGATTAAAAAATATTTTTTATGTTTGGGAAAGCAATTGTAGCAAAAAGATTGTGGAGATGCCTCATGGTACCTGGACTTTAGCATGAGGTAGTTGTAAAAAAATACCTTAGGAAGAAGTCTGTGGTTGCATGGCTTAGACAAGGTAACATAAAGCAAACAAGTGGTTCTATTTTTTGGAGGGCCCTTACTTCTTCTCTAAGTATTATAAATGATTGGCTAGCCTGGAAACCAAGAGATGGAAGGGTTTCCAGAATTGGTATTTATCCTTTGGTAGGGGCTCATAACTTCTATCTTTTATCAAGAAATCTTATAACAAAACTAAAGTAGCTAGGAATACAATTTTTGTCTCAAATAAGAACAATGGATCTAGAAAATACAAGACAGACATGGTGGTTAAAGGCAGAGGTTATAGGTTTGGAAGGAGACTCAAAATATGAATGGAATACCTATATAAAAGGTTTAATAAACTTGGGATTTGAACTGAATAATGAAAGATTATTTAATATGGTCATGGGATATCAAAAGTGGACAAGTAAGTGCAAAGAAAGCCTATGAAGTACAAATGTTGGAGGATGAAGTGGATGAACCTGTATTATGGTATTGTGATCTATGGCAATGGCAATTGCCATTAAAAATTAAACTTTTTATGTGCCTACTGTTAGAACAAAGAATACTAACTTGGGAAAATCTAGTTAAAAGTGGCTTTCATGGCCCTAGCAGATGTATCCTCTATGGGATTTGTGAGGAGACTGTGAACCATATTTTTGTGGAGTGCAACTTCACTAAAGAAATATGGATTTCAATACTTAAGGATTTAAAGTATGATGGTATATGGGAAGGTGGACATGTGAGTGAGTGTATTTTGAACTGGAAAAGATTGAAGGGAGAAATAATAGAAATCCCAGGTCTAGTCTAATGGGAGATTTGGAAACATAGAAACCTTGCCATTTTTGAGGATAGACCACTAAGTAGGAACAAAGTTTGTACACGTATTTTACAGGTTCTGGGAGAAATACAAGTAGGTCATAATAGGAAGGAAATGAGGATTGATAGGCCACCAATTCTCTTTTGGGATTTGGCTGTAGGTTTTTTTGATGGTGCTTCACAAGAAAGGGGAGAGATTTGTGGAGCAGGAGCTCTTTTAAAATGTCTGGTGCTAGGTACCTTCAGAATCAAATGGAACTGTGGTTACCACTAAACTTTTATCTTTATGGTGTATTTTATACTTTGCACATTATAAAAAGATAACAAGGTTGCAATTGGTTGGTGATTCAAAAGTAATTATTGAGTGGTTTTCTAATGCAAACAATCTACATGGGGTTTCATTGCAGCACTGGATGAGAAAGATAAGAGAGCTTAGCAGGAACTTCACTCAGCTTAAAGCCCAACATATTTACAGAGAATACAAGAAGGAAGTTGATCTTCTATCATTTACAGAGAATACAAGAAGGAAGTTGATCTTCTATCAAAAGTTTCACTGGATGAGAAAGATAAGAGAGCTCAGCAGGAGCTTCACTCAACGTAAAGGCCAACATATTTACAGAGAATACAAGAAAGAAGTTGATCTTCTATCAAAAGCAACATTAACTCTTGAGGATGATGGTATATATTATGCAGAGTTTAAAGAAGGACAGGCATAAATCTTTGACAAATTAGGCATAGCTTAACTACACAGCTTCAATTGTTAAAGACTTGATAATTTTGATTGATTGAAAAAAGAGTTTTTTGTTTTTTTAAGCCTATATAAAAGAGCTTAATATGATAAGAAAATGATGTTTTTATCTGATTGTAATGCATCAGCAAAAGAAGTGAAATTCTGAACTTCAATTTTTTTTTGTAAAAGAACAATTATATTCTATAATATAAGTAAAAAAGATAAAAATTCAAATGTATGCTATCTAAATAATAACCACGAGTCAAAGTGATGCACGGTAATTAAAGTAAATACAAAGTGAATCTCACACTAACCAAGAACAGACTTCGCACTGAAGCGAGCTTTCAGCTTGAAAAACTCAAGGAACTACGTTCCCAAGTTGAGCAACCTCTTGGCTACATTCACAGGCCATGTCCGTGTCCTCAGCAACAGATAGAGAGATATCGCTGCTGGGCTTCAAATAAAATACGGATGGGGCAAAAGGAAGTGTCCATTCTGACGGAGGATCCATTATCTCCAAGTCCCCCTCCAATATTCGCACCACTGTTCCCATTGAAGGCCTTAGAGCCGAATTGCTCTGAATACACCATAAGGCCGTCTTTATCAACCTATACGCCTCCTCCAGAACCTCTGGCCTTTTCAATTCCAATCCAGTCTCGATCAATTCTTCCATTTTATCTTGCCTCGCTTTGTTAATAGCAATTGAAGGAAAATACCAGTTCTCCGAATCCCGAGTGCTATCCACGTTCCTGCGCCCGCTGATAATCTCAAGAAGTACCATCCCGTAGCTGAAGACATCGCTCTTGGAGGTGATTCCCGCCCCCAAAAGCCATTCGGGCGCCATGTATCCAGGCGTACCCCTCACCCCCGTCACCAGGTGG
>ML782128.1:301228-361455 GCA_009831015.1 Picea engelmannii | reverse complement strand
AGTAATCAACAATTGTTTTCCTAAAGAGTATCAACAGTAAGCATTCAAAAGATATTCGAACTAGTTCTAAGGCTTATCAATGCTAGAAAGACAAAACTCTTATTCAAGAGATGCATTCATTGTCTTCTTTCATTCATTAGCAACTATCATCAATTCTTAATAAATCAAAAGTAATGAAAACGTAAATAACTCAAAAAGCATTCATGATTATCCTAATGCTTGAAAGCAAACCACACATTGAATTCTTATTCAAGAAATCATTCACAACATGAGTAAGGCTTAGAAACATTAAGCATTTTACTTAACTATCGAATTCATATAACTACAACAAAGAATAAACTCATCTACAACAAGATCTGATCTAAAACATGTATCAAAGATTACTTGAAAAGAACATAAAGAAATAGTGTACTAGTTTGGCAAAGGGGGCCCTCCAATGCTTCACTTGTACACTTGAGTTGTCGCAGCTAAGAAGGAGCTTCCAACAGCATTCACATCATCATATCATAAACATTATCAAGAACAAAACGCAGAACTGATCTCAAGATTGCAAATTCCAAAGTTTCTTCATTCACATCCAAGGTTGTCATACTAGTTTATGCCTTAGAGTATTTATACAAGAGTTTTGAAACTAATAATGCTAATAAATCTCCTAAATATCATGATCAGATCCATAATATATGCTAGGAAGGTCGAATACCCCCTTCAGATCCATAAAATATGAACAAATCCCAAGAAAATCTAAAACTGTCCATGGTTTTAGGCTAAAACATGGTATTTTCTGCTGAAGTGGCCCTGTTTGACCAGCGTTGACCAGACACCTGGAAGGCTCGGATCTCGAAGCTGATAGCTCATCATCCATCCTTGTACATCAAGGATCACGACCCGAGTCTCAGATTTTTCCCAGCTGTCCTGCAAGTACACGAACCTAGGAGCATTTACGGGATTTAGTCAAATCCTGTAATTTTTGATAAATTTTCAATTTTAATGCCAAAAATTAGAAAACTCAATTCTTAAGCTAAAGAATGATAAATGCACCTTGCATAAGCTGTTTTATGGAAAATATGGAATGAAATGGAGGCAAAATGGATGGTTATGGAGGCAAAAGTGTAGTTTATAGAGTAAAAAGGAAGCATAAAAATGTACTCAACAAGCCTCACGAGGCCTCAAACAAGGTTGTTTGTTGTCCCCCTTTTTGTTTTTGATCATTACAGAAGCCTTGAGTAGGTTATTGAAGGAAGCAAGGCAACAAGGGGCCCTCAAACGAGTGAATGTGCCAGATAGGGAGGAGGTAACGCATCTTCAATTTGTGGATGATATTTTCTATAGTGTAAAGGGTACTTTTCACGATGCAAGGGCTTTGAAGGATAGTCTAGACCTCTTATGCAAAGTTACAGGCATGTCCATAAATTTGGACAAATCTTGCATCATCCTAAACAACCACTCAGAACCAAAATCCAATTTGATTATGTCTCTCCTTCCTTCTCCAGTAAAACCTCTAGACGAAGGTTTTAAATATCTAGGATTTTGCCTTGAACCCACTAGTTATATAAAAAAGGATTGGGAGTGGCTCATTCGAAAACCTACGACAAGGTCAACTGGACTTTCCTTAGACCGATATTGATCCAAATGGGTCTAAAATTAAGATTGGTGAACTAGCTTATGGGATGCTTGCGGAGCGCTTCATTTGTCATCTTGATTAATGGAGCACCATCTTATTTCTTTAAAGCCTCAAGAGGCCTCTGACAAGGTTGTCTATTGTCCCCCTTTTTGTTTTTGATCATTACAGAAGCCATGAGCAAGTTACTAAAGGAAGCAAGGCAACAAGGGGCCCTCATAGGATTGAATGTGTTAGATAGGGAGGAGGTAACACATCTTCAATTTGTGGATGATATTTTATGCAGTGTACAAGGTACTTTTCGCGATGCAAGGGCTTTGAAGGATAGTCTAGACCTCTTATGCAAAGCTATAGGCATGTCCATAAACTTGGACAAATCCTGCATCATCCTAAACAACTACTCGGAATCAGAATCCAATTTGATTTTGTCTCTCCTTCCTGCTCTAGTAAAACCCCTGGACGAAGGTTTTAAATATCTAGGATTTTACCTCAAACCCGCTAGTTATATAAAAAAGGACTGGGACTGGCTCATTCGAAAAATAGAAGCCAAGATAGCAATATGGGTAAACCGACTTTTATCTAGAGGGGGCATACTAGTATTGTTGAAAACAATACTCCAAGGAATTCCAATCTACTGGAATTCAATAACGGCTATACCTAAGGCGATTTTAACCAAAATACAGAAATTGAGCTTCCAATTCCTATGGTTGGGTGAAAAAAACACGACCACACCTCGCCAAATGGCCTGTGATCGCCTACCCAAAAGAGTATGGAGGATGGGGCATAAAAGAAATACAAATTCTCACCAGAGCCCCTGTAGGAATAAATATTTGGAGATTAACTATGGGAGAATTGTTGTGGAACTGTGTAATGTCCTCCAAATACTTCCCAAATATGTCCATAAGTGACTGGTTCCATTCTCCCCGCAAATCTGCAAAAGGATCCATAGTATGGAAAGCACTAGTAAATGCATTCTCGCTGGTGGGTAATTGGATAGTTTGGAAGGTTGGAAATGGCAGAAGTATTCAAATCGGGAATGTAATATCCCTCGGTCGAACCCAATTGTAAATGTAATATACGTGTACTTAAGTTGGTGAGTTGTTTTGACATCATTTGGTAATGCACGCCATGTGGCATAGTGCGCGCATAAACTGCGCAGTAAAATGATGTAGTATGCACATTTCTGGATACCGCGCGTAGTAACTAAAGTGCGCACAGTATGGAGGACAACGAGCCTCGTGTATATGATATGTGTTATAGGCTGGTGAGCCAGTTATTATAAGCTGGGATGCTTATGTTTTGCTATTAGGCCGGAATACCTAGATGTCAAAGGCCAATGCGCCTATCTTGTACATGACTCATGATTAATATAAAATACATCATTGCACGCAGATCGACCGCGATAAAAGAGATGGGGGACTGAACTTCACCAGTTAGGGAAAGGGAAGGCCAAAAGTCAAGGGAATATTATATTAATATTTCCTAAAGCATAAAGTATGGATAATTATTTTATCCTAAGTCCTAAAGTTGGGGACAAGTGGACCAAAGTACTTTTTGATATGACAAGTGTCAAGTTGGGGACATGCATTCATATCGTAGGGGGGTACTTAGCTCATTGGGTCACTTTTCAGGGGATTCTTACCAACAACTTGACTATCATTCTCACGATCACTTTCACCAAGAGTTTCACAGTGATTCCTTTCATCACTCAGTTATCCAGTCAATGACTCCATGACCATTTTCACTCACGCAGTCAGTTATCCTTGAGACATCCATTTCACCGTTTATGAACCCGTTCCCATAACATTTTTCGGTTGGTGTACTTGGTTAGCTTGGAGCGGGATTGAAGAAGTGGGTTGTCAGGCTCGTGAGCAATTCTCCAAGCGTGAGAATTGCTGGGGATTGATTTCCAAAGGTGCTAAACTGCAGCTACAGTGCTTTGAGACTTCCGGTTCAGCTTGTTGCTAAAGCCCTGGAAGGGAAGTGGGGTAGTCAAGGGACTGTTCAGCAGAGAAGGGGCACACTTCCTTGGGTGGGACAGGCATGTGGGGAATGAGAGGTTGTAGGTTGCTAGTTGAGTGAGCACCTAAGCCGAAGTCTTTCCTGTTGTCCATGAGCCTTAGCCTGGTTAGGAACCCTTTACTCGGGTGGAGTTTAGTCCCAGCTCAGGGGTGACTCACTGTTGAGAGTGATGAACAATGCAGTCTAAGGCTGGGAGGTTTGTGGATGGTCTATATGCAGTTGGTGACAATATTTCCAAGATAAGTACCAATCGTATGATAAAATGATATGTTGCATTGTTATTTACGTGCTTATGTTACGGTTTATCATAAATGTGATTATAATTACCTGTATGTTTATGGGTATTTTCTTGTATATGTTGCATATCTGTGGTTACTATTATTTCAGTATAAAGTTGTATATTACATAATGTAATGGTTTGTTTATGTTTATATGTAAAGCTTCCGCAAGAGTGTTGTATGTACATGTTTAAGTTGCATATCTATAGTTACTATTATTTCAGTATAAAGTTGTATATTACAGAATGTAATGGTTTGTTTATGTTTATATGTAAAGCTTTCGCAAGAGTGTTGTATGTACATGTTTAAGTTGCATGCAGTTTTAAGAGAAAATTTATGTGGCATGGCTCAATTGATTACTGGGTATGTTACCGTATGTTCCGCAGTAAGAGAACGAAAGCGTTCCCTAGAGTAGCATGGCCCGGCCTGTTTATGGTTGGGGATGTTACCAACTAGTGTCAAAGCATGAGAGATTGCTCTGGAGTGGTGTCCCTCAGCCTGCAGATGGTCGGGGGTACGTTATAGGGAAGGACCCTTGGTTGGGAGTTGGTAATAGTTATGTCATCTTTGCTCCCATAATCCAATATTTAAGGGAACATTCAATTATAAGTTTAAATGATGCAAAGGTTGGATCCCCCCAGCCAAGAGGCTGAAATGGATGGATCATAGCATCATCCTTAGACCTTCTAGAGAATCTAGTAGAGGAATGTAACTCCTTCATCAGTAAACTATGCGAAAACTTTATCTCGATTGAAGAAGAGATGGAGGATTCTCTAGTGTGATAGAAAAACTCAAAGGATGGATCTTTCACAACGAAATTAGGCTACAATGCTTAGTTCAAAGAGAACTTTAACGACCCAAAAAAATGGTGGTTGGGAATGTTATCCCCTAGCCTAGGGATAACTAAGGAGATTATGTCTTAAGGTCCATAGGTCCCAAACATGGAGTATCGAGAGCCATATTGACTTGAGCTTGGCCCTGGAGGGCCCATCCTTCTTCTTCAGTGCCTCCATCCTGTTAGCAGTAGCAACATCCATCCCATCAGCCTAGTCCTGAAGCAGCAGTGGGTCTTGCTCCATGAGGCAATGAGTCCGAGTATCATGGTATGTGTCACTCTAATTCTCAAAACATTTGAATATGTGCATTTAATTCTCTGTTGCTTCATGATCTGTGCTTGGACTTTATGCCTTTTGACTTGTCCATACCTGGGGGGGATGATAGAATGCCCTAGAAAGTTGGTTCCCTTGGGAGTGAGTTATCACTGGGTTGGTTTATGAAAGGTCATCGTCCATTCTTACCATACTTATCGCTTTTCATCATCTTCCCTCTCATCCTTCCCCTACATTGGTTCGAGTATTGGGTTTGCCAAGCTAGTAAAGGGTTGTACATTGCCTTGTGGGAAGAAGGGGCTAAAGGCCTAGAGGGTAAAAGCAGATAGAAAAATCTAAAATCCAAAGATCAAACCTTCAGATGCTTCGCCTAGGGATCCTCGAGAAAGAATTAAAAGGCTTCTCAGCAAGAAAAAGGAGGGACCCATAAAATAAAATAAAATCAAGACCTAGTTGGAGGATAGGGGGTCTCATCACGAGCCGACCTATTAGGTACATGGGCATGTAGCGGTATGACACTATTATTCAGCTGGTCACCACGCCAGGGTAGTGGCTCTTGGTAGCATAACCAAGAGAAAGGGGGTCTCATCACGAGCCAACCCTCTCATCTCCGTGAAATGCTTGTGGGTAACACTATCACCATTGGTCACCATGCCAGGGCAATGTCCTCCAACTATTCTCTTGAAAGAAAAAGCAATAATACAAAGATAAAAAAAGGCATTAAATGGGCTAGGAAATAATTGCATCCATGACGAGGTGCAGCTTACCCTCTACAGAGGTACCCACAGGTAAGACCTACATTTCCCTGTTATCACTGCACCCCTTTCCCAAACATCCCCCACACCATCTCATCCACTTACATGACCTAGAGTGGTCTTCACTTGGAAACACCCCACACCTAAGGAGAATTAGCCCAATAGGACGTCCTGGAACCCTCTCCAAACATGGCATGTAGAATAGCATAATGTCTTTGAGCACTTGTCTGGGAAGAAGGGGGTTTTATGCACATGTTTGGGTAACTTGATTATTAGATGTGATTGGCATTGCTATGATCCCTGTGACTTATGATCCCATGGAGGGCGTACTTGTTGTTGTTGCAGGGCCACACCCGACAGACAGGTACATGTGGAGAGATGATTAACTCGGACCTCCATAGGGATAAAGTCCCACCAGATGGATGTTGAGACCCCAACTAGGGGTAGACATATACCATAGGCTTGCACTGAAGAGAGAGGAGGGCATTCCACCAGTGACAACTTAGCAGGCTTGGACCCAGGGGGTCTTGCCTTTCCCTTTGAACATTGGCCTTGGAAGGCCCACAACATCATCTCTGTGAGCCTTGATGTCACCCAATGTTAGATGGACACGATGGAGGTAGTTGTGTGCCAAGTGGCACGTGTGGCATGATCCAAAGGCCTTGGAAGGCCTAACGTTTTGCTCCTGGAGGCCAACGTCTCACCTAGGAGGCCCAACGTCACCCTAGAAGGGCATGACGTCACCTCTTTTGCATGTTTTAGGGTTTAAATTGTCAATTTTATGTAAAAAACTATATATTTGATGTAACTGGCCATGTCGGCCTTTTTTACCTAATTTTGTAATTAAAGGTCATTAAGATTGTATAAATAAGAGATAAATCTCTTCTATTTTATCGTCATTCTTTCACTCACACAAGTGAGGTCTGAAATTCGGCCTCTTTAAGGCTTATTAGCTGAAGTTAAGTGGTGCAAAACTCTTGGAGGAGGCTTGTTTTGGTGTATTTTGGCATTTTCTTGGTGGAAAGTCTTCAACTAGGGCATATTGCTAGATTATTCTTGGTGGATGTAAGTGAAAATCTGCAATTTTTCTTTCTTTGAATGGTTATAATATATTTTACTTTGCATTTACTAAAGATTATGAAATTTCTAGCGTAAAACCCTAGGAGATTAAGCACATGTTATCATCCTTATCTTAATAGCTATCCACCTACTAGATTGTGCTAGAATAAATATCCATTGAAGCATGTGCCAGGGCCCTATCTTTGTAGCACTCTAACACCATTGCTTCATCAAGCCTTTATTTATCTCAAGCTTGAACTAAAGAAGAAGAAAAATCACTAGGGCCTAGGGTTACCTACTTCCTAGTAGTTGTTTTCCTTCTAGGGTTTGGTGATTGAGGCCTGGGTTAACAACACCTCAACCATTATCCCTCTTTTCCTTAGTTCACATATTATCATTTGTTTCCTTCAATATTGTTGCTACAAAAAGTGACTCCATTAGCCCTAAAGACATTGGTTCATACCTTGTACTTGATTGATTGATGAAAACAACCCTTGAACCTTATACCTCAAGCTATTTTCTAACTAATCCTAACCCTGGAGTAGACTAACTTATTAACATTCTTGTTGTTGTTACAAAAGTAAGATATAGCCATATATTGCAACAATAAAAGCTCATAAAAGCAATTGTTAAAGTTGATTTATACATTGCCCTCCTTGCTTCTTACAAGTGCTAGCATATTGCTAATTCTAGGTTGACATTTTGGGTCATTTTGAAGCTTCTTCAAGGCTTGACTGTGAAACTATAAATATATATACATTGTTGTTATAAATTTATGTTTGCTTCATCTTATACATCACCTTATTGCTTTTATTTAAACTCTAACATCAGTTGTTACTTGAAAAATAGTGTTTTCTTGTTGTGTGGGCGGGTACATTTAAGCATATATTTGCTTCATATATTGTTAAACCTATGGGAATTTCTAATCGGCATGACTTGTGAGAGGGGAAAACTTTTCTTGATACCATAACCTTTGCCTTCTCAAACCCCCAAGTCATCGGGGACGTATCCCCTGGGCTTTCATCCCTAAATAGAAAGAGGTGTCTTATTAAGGTGATAGTGATAGGACAACCTCCTGTTACGCCAATTCATTGATCACTTGCTGTTGGCTTTTGGGCAAGTACAAATTGTGCAATAACAGGTAGTGCTATGGAAACTCATCGTCCCACCAAGATGCAAAATCACTCTTTGGCTAGCCCTAAATGACAAATTACTCATGTGGGAATTGGAATCAAATGGGGATGGTGCGGACCCAACCAATGTTCTTTATGCAAAGATAATTATGAATCTTTTACCCATTTATTCATCCTTTTTCCTTATGTATCCCAGGTGTTCAATCTAGTCAAAGAAAAAATTCAGGCCAAGGAAGAATGGAAAAATAATAGCCTAGAAGAGTGCATCAAAGACTGGCTACATGATAGATCAATAAGATTGTATGCATGACTATTGAGCATCCTTATCAATAATTTGTGTTGGACCTGGAATACAAGCATATTTAAGGATAAATTGGTGCTTTGGAGGTTTTAGAATCCCTCACCATCAATCAGGCTGAAGAATTCAAAGAAAATCTGAAAGAGAAAATACCACGGATCTCGATTCTACCTGACATATACTATGAGATACCATGGGGATATTTTGACTATGCTAGCCAGGGGCACCCACCTACATGAGGAGTGGGGGTGGTGCTCTTCATCAATCATAATCATTATACTCACATAAGGTGTGCTCCACGATTAGGGAAAAACAATAGGGCATAATTCATAGCCTTGTGGACCCTACTTGAGACCACCAAAAAAAAGGATGTCAGGAAGCTACATGTGATGGGGGATTAAAAGCTAGTGATATATTGGGAAAGAGGAAAAAATCCAGCCCAGTACATTCACCTTTCCACTATCTTGAGGGATATCAAGGCAACATTCCAGACCTTTGAATGGATTTATTTTTCACACATTCTTCGAGAACTGAAAACAAAGGCGGATGAATTATCCAAAGAAGCTCTGATCCTTCCAGTGGGAGCCTTTGGACACTATGAATTTATCGAAGGACGAGAAATTGAAGCAATGGACTTTTGTCTTTAGTTTTGAACCAAAGAAATAACAATTTGTTTTTCTTTTAGCTGAAAAAAATAATAAAAAAAAAAAATTAAGAAAGAGAGAGAGAGAAAGAAATGTCGTAACTTTTGTAATGATCGGTAGTGACATGTATTAGATAAAGGACTAGCCCCTCATAGGGGTGTCTATATATATATATATATATATATATATATATATATATATATATATATCGAACTGTGATCCAGTAGTTGGAATGTGGCACCACCATGCAAACAACCAAATTCAAACTATAGTAGGTATAGAGCCAAATATTGGACCCATGGTAAATATGTTCATAATAGTGATGAATAATAGTTTCTATGTAACCAAGTAGTATCCATATTACCTCTTCAGTAGTGTTAAAACACCTTATTAAATCATTATCCTTGTAATATATCTCTGGATCGGGTGATAGCTGGAGAGGAGAGAGAGGATGGAGGCGGTAGCATGGATCACATGTTGGGCCTCTCATTCATGCAGTCAATCGCGTGTCCTCGAGCAGTCCCCTTCCCCTATACTTCCCAAAGCAAGAGAAATCATGATTTGGATAGTTCAGTTTTGACAGAGGCAAAGAAGGTGGTGGGAAGGTACAGATCTAATGGCAATAGTCCTAGGCAATGTTAAGTTGTCATTCATGGAAACATCCTCCACTCTAGTGCTTGTTTAAGCAACTCAAATCCTTACATGCATAGACGAAGGGGTAAGTATGAATCTGCAAAGCATTATTGTTATGGTTAACAGTTTCATTTTGGATCTTTTGGGTGATTGGGATATGGTTTTACTATGCTCTCCTATGGCTCTATGAACTACCCATATGAAGCATGTCCCTTTCCGCAAAACTTGTGTTGTCATTGCAACTGAAGATGCAACACCTTGATACAAAAATTATGTTTCCCCCTATGCTCAAGTTATTATTAATCATGTCAAAGAAGATGTAAAAGTTATTAGGGCTCATCGGGAGGATGAAGACATTGACCAACAAGTGGGGGATCTCATTCTAGACCTGGGCACTAGCAAGAATCGAGATACGAAATTCCACTACACTGTGGAACTCTATTGGTATACCAAAACTCTGGTCGCCCAAGTAGTGCTTCCCAATGAGAAAGACTATAAGCAGTTTTCTCAGTGGCTTGAAGCTATAGAAAAGTGAAACATCCTATTGCTCATGTTGGTTTCATGGTTGGTCAAGAAAATGGAGACACTATTCGATTGTTACACTAAGTCACCTCGAAAGATTACCCCTTCCAGATTAACTTGGTTGAGGGAGCTATTTTTCGGACCTCCAAGTTTTCTTCCCAAGTCCCACCACCCCTCTGTGATGTCTGAGATCTTCACTTCCTTTTCATGTTCTTACTTCAACTTTATTTGGTCCCCATAATGTTATTGTTGTTCTCTATATATATTATGCTTTACTCCTTTTAGAAGAGGGTCTTATCTCCTTTTTTATAGTTATGGAATGCTATGGTTTATTTTTTAAGGTTGTCAAACTTCACGACTCTTGGAACTTGTGATGGACATTGATGTGCCTTGGGAATCCCTGATAGTGCCTAAAATTATGTACATTTTGTTTATATTATAACATAAACTTCTGCTTACCTACAAAAAAACCTATCCTTGTAATATAGGTTGTAGACAAGGAAATTTTGATATTTAACTCGTCATCGAAATTTTATATGTTTGAGATCACTTAGAGACAATCAAGGTTGAAGGAAAAAACATTTAAGAGATAATGAAATATCAAAAACTTGAGAACTATATCAAAGGAAAAATTCAAATTAAGATTCAGATACCCCAAATAAAAATATGTTAAAAATGCTAATTATGCCTTTTAGTTAGAAACAAAGGCCCTACAAATAAAATATGTTGTATCCACATTAGTCATAAAGAAAAACAATGTATAACTATTTAATTGTGATATAAATAATAAATAATAAGTTAATGTCATAAGTTCATCTTATTATTATGCATCATCACTTCCATTGAATGGAAGTCAAGCAACCTAAGCTCTCGTAAGGGGAGATGCTTACCAAACCCAAAATGTGAAGCAACATTAGAGTCTAAATGTAATACCCCTAGGCTAAACCCCAATTGTAATGTAAATGTAAATGTACATATAGGTTGGTGAGTAGTGGGTGCACAAGTTTTGGGTATAGATTAGAGTGCGCGCATGTTTCATAGCTTTGTGCACACCTAAGTAAGTGTGTGAGTATTGTCGTGTGTGTGAACCAAGGGAAGAGTGATAACTCATTCCATAGCTTTGTGTGCACCTAAGTAAGTGTGTGAGGATTGCTTTGAAGTGTGCACCGGACCGTGTTTGTAGCCAGGATATTTTGGGGTTTGAGAGCCTTTGTATATATGTATATTGAGGTTAGAGTGCTTGTGTGGTTACTAGGATAGAGAGCCTGGATTGCAACAAAGGCCAGTGCACCTATTTTTGTACAATGTAATTACACTCAATTATTAATAAAAACATATCACTACGCATAGACCAAATAGATGAAAAAGAGACGGGGGGCTAAACTCCACTAGAATGGGAAAGATGTGTGAAGCTTAAAGGGAATATTTTAATAATATTTTCAAAAGTATATTTATGGGATATGTATTTATCCTAAGTTCCTAAGGAATGGGAATGGATCACTGATTGGAGCTAAGTTAGCTCTTAAGATGACAAGTATCCAGTTATAATCATGCAAATATATTTTTGAGCCTTAGTGTATCCTGGGGGGATTCACTCATTCCTTCATCATGTAGACCGACTCTCCTCTATGAGGCATCTGTATCTTGTTGTAACTTGTTGCCATCTCATAACCCTGTGCTTGGAAAGGCATGTGCCTTATTGAATAGGTGGGTTTCTAGGCCCATGTGCTATTGAAGAAGCGGATTTTCAGGCCTGTGTTTGTCGAAGAAGTAGATTATTGAGCCCGTGTTTGTCGAAGAAGTAGATTATTGAGCCCGTGTTTGTCGAAGAAGTAGGTTGTCAGGCTCGTGAGCATTCTCTCTTGGCGAGAGAACTGCTAGGAATTGCTTTCCCAAGGTGCCCAGTTTAAGCTACAAGATGTTGAGAATTCATGCCTGACCTATTGTTGAAGCCTTGGAGGGCAGTCGAAGGAAATTTGAGCAGAGAAGGGGCACACTTCATGGGGTGGGACATGCATGTGGGGAATGAGGGATTGTAGTCTTTTGTTGGGGTTATCACCTTTGGTTGAGTGATTTGATTATTGATAGACCTTAGCTTATCTGAGAAACCCTTTACCTTGGTGGAGTTTAAGCCCCAACTCGGGGGTAACTTACTGATGAGTTTATGAGCAACAAAGTCTATGGCTGGGAGGAATGTCTAAGGTCTGCGCACAGTTGGTGGATTACATCAAAAGATAAGTGTCTTCTTATGTGTATTGTTCCCTGAGTAATGTACATATACATGTTAAGTATATTATGTGTTACAATTATTTTGTGTTGCATAGCATATGCAGGGCATGGGCCATGATAATTTGTATGTGTTTATATATTGTTTAACATGTGAATGCTTATGTTATTTATGTTATGAAATTGGTACACAATTATGTTGGTTGTGCATATATTGTTAGTTCTGCATAACTGTCGCAGATGTAGAGCTTCGTAGTTTAAGTGCTTCTTGTTAAATAATTATGTGATAACAATCATGGAATTTTGAAGCAAGGCCTGAAGCATCACACACACATAGTAGTGTCAGTCTGCGCATGCGAATGGGACAGACCCTATGCGTGGCATAAGAAATGGTTGCGTGTGTAGAAATTGATGATTACAACTTTGTGAGACATCCTCCGTGACACGTTCTCCTCTAAGACTGAGTTGAGACGACCTATGAGAGAGCCTATGAGTTGGGTGTGCCCATGTGATGGGTGTGCCGTTTCTCTCTGAGATTGAGATGAGACGATGTGTGCCCCTGTGTGGGGTGAGGATGCCCATGAGATGGGTGTGTCATTTGAGATGAAACGATGTGCATGCCCATGATATGGGTGTGTCATTTGAAATGAAATGATGTGTGCCCCTATGAGCGGTGAAGGTGCCCATGTGATGGGTGTTCGTCAGACTCTGGACTGAGTTGTTATGACGTGAGGTCTCTTGCCTTTTGGACTCAGTTGAGTCAGGCTTGAGATGGTACTCCAGATGATTCTCATGTGGACTCAGTGAGATAGAGATCTGTTGAGTAGGACATCCATGTGGCTGAGCAGAGGTGGACGTACCCCTAGTGGCTAAGCACTAGTGGGTGTGTGAGATCCCTTGCTATATTGTCTAAGAGTAAGATTTACTTGCAACCCTAATTGTGATGTAAAGGGTACAAGTCGGCCCCACCATAAAGTGAAAGATAATTAATATTGTAATTTTTAATTGCATTATGAGTTATTGAGGTCGACCTTGTTGTGCCAATAGACATCACTTTTGATGTGTCCAGTCTAGTATAAATAAAGGCGATTTCCCCATTGAGGAAACATAAAAGTCACTTGTCACTTGGAAATTTTAGCAAGTACATCTTCTAGGGCTAAAGTGTGCACCTCTCTTGGGCGCTAGCTTCTTGGTTTTGGAGAGCACCCTTTTGTGTGCTAAGTCTATGGTGTGGGAGGCATTTCTCTTGAGAATATAACAAAGGATTAATGGGTTTTCTTCCCTTGAGTAGAAGGGTTTCCCAGGATATTTCTTGTTTTCTTATGCAT
Organism: Picea engelmannii; assembly: GCA_009831015.1. Lineage (NCBI taxonomy): Eukaryota > Viridiplantae > Streptophyta > Pinopsida > Pinales > Pinaceae > Picea > Picea engelmannii. The sequence continues at coordinate 347,830 of ML782128.1, read as the reverse complement.
GGTATTTCTTCTTGTGATCTTGGTTATTGCCGCAATTGTGAATGGTGTAGTTGCATTTGTTTATGGTTCAAGTAAATGCTAAAATTGAAATAAACCTCATGCTTGAGCCTATCATAGTGAAAATTCAACATTGTTTTGAAGCATAGGTCTTGAAGAAGCCATTGCACAAGCTTCTAACAACCATCCTCTCTCTTCTGTAGAACCGTATGACCCTCCTAGGGTTTCTAGAAAATTCGTACGACCCTCTCTTTTTGGGTGTTACAACACTTAATACTTGGACATTGGGGATAAAATTTGCATAGGGGTGTACGACCTCCCTCAGTGCACCTCCAACAAACTTCAGATTGAAATTTTGATAATTTTGGATTTTTGGCCCTAGGGTTTCTAGGGTTTCGCAATTTTTCTGCAGAAAATTCAGATTTTGGGTTTATATAGCTCACCTGTGTTCTTATGACTTTCAAGGCTTATTGTTGGCAGTCATAAGCCCAACAAAACCTAAGATTGCTAGCCTAGCCTAACTGTTAGGTTTCTAGCCTAGCTGGTAAGGGTTTGTGAAGAATTTGAAAATACGATGAATAAAACCTTGATAGATTAAGCAAATACAGTTCCTGGAAGCCAAGACTTCGGAGATCAAAGAAGAAGCCTTCTTATTCATTTCCACACTCTCAAGTATGGTTCCTACTAATGATGATACTTGGTTAATTGACAGTGGTGCCTCCAGGCACATGACTGGATTTAGAGATCACTTAATTGATCTTGTTGAGAAAGAGACCAATCTACATGTTGTTCTTGGAGACAATGCCAGATATAATGTGAAAGGGGTTGGAATGTCTACCTTTGAACTAGATTCTGACATACCTCTTCAGTTAAGTGAAGTGTTATATGTACCTAGGATGAAGAGGAACCTTGTCTCAATTTCTGCCTTGGAAGACAAAGGCCATAAGGTTACCTTTTCTGAAGGAAAATTTCTTGCATGGCACAAGGAATCACATATAAATTATGTCAGAGTAATTGGTGTTCGAGAAAGAAACTTATGCAGGTTAACTATCATACCATTCCAGACTTTGTTACATGATATTATCAACTTGAGTGAGATATGGATAGGAGACTTGCTCACATTCATTATAGAGCCCTTCAAGGTCTAGGGAAAATGGTAACAGGTCTTCCAGAGATACATATTCAACATAAAGGTGTTTGTAGAGGTTGTTCCCTTGGCAAAAATGTCAAGGGGTCCTTCTTGAGCAGTGACAATAGATCCAAGGAAATCTTGGACTTAATACATTCAGATGTGTGTGGGCCAATGATTGCCTCGCTGAATGGATATTTGTACTATGTACTCTTCATAGATGATCACTCTCGGAACACTTGGATTTATTTCCTGAATACCAATGATGGATTCCTTGCAAGATTTCAAGAATTCAAAGCTCAGGTTGAGAACCTAACTGGAAGAAAGATCAAAGTACTGAGATCATATAATGGAGGAGAATACACCTCCAAGGATTTTAGTAATTTATGTATTGAAGTAGGGATTAAGAGGGAGTACTCAGTTCCTTACAACCCTACACAAAATGGGGTTGTAGAAAGGAAGAACATAACCATTATTGAGGCAACCAAAGCAATGATACATGATAAAAGTCTACCTATGATTTTGTGGGTAGAAGCATGCATGACAACAGTATATGTTCAAAATAGGAGTCCTCACCAAATTTTGAAGAACATGACTCCTGAAGAAGCCTTCACTAGAGTGAAGGCTGAGATTGGACACTTCTGGATATTTGGGTGTCTAGTATACTTTCATGTACTCAAAGAAAAGAGGTCCAAGCTAGATCATTCACGCAGAAAAGGTACATTTGTGGGATATAGTGAATCTTCTAAGGCATATCGGATCTACATCCCTGGTCAGAGACAAATCGAAGTGAGTAGAGATGTTATCTTTGAAGAAGAGATAACATTTCAAAGATCCAGAGAATCTCAAATGGAGATTGACAGCGAAAAAATACCTTCTCCCCCTCCGACAGTTCAGAGGGAGACATCTATTATTCCAGTTGATCCAATTTCTCCAATTTATATCCTGGAGACATTGCAGTAGGCCATAAAAGGCCTACTTGGGCTCAACAAACTTTGTAGGAGGCAGAGTTCCATGCATCTCCTCAAGGTACATTCCGAGAGAGCAAGAGACCAAAGAGATTTTCGAGCTATTTTTCATCCATGATCCACATCATTGATACTGAGCCTTCTTGTCATGGAGAAGAAGTAGTTCAGTAGGTATGGCAAGATGCCATGACAGAAGAATATCAGTCCATCTTGAAGAATGGTGTGTGGGACATTGTTCCGGGAACAGAAGGGAAGTCTGTAGTGACTTCCAAGTGGATCTATAAGATCAAGCATGCATTTGATGGAAGTGTCAAGAAATACAAATCGATATTTGTAGACAGAGGATTCTCACAAGTGAAGGGAATTGACTATGATGAGAATTTGCTCCAGTAGCCCGATACACTTCCATCTATACTATCATTGCACTAGCTGCATCCATGGGTTGGAAACTACATGAGATGTATGCAAAGACAACCTTTCTCAATGGTGAGATTGAGGAAGAAGTTTACATCGAGCAACCAGAAGGATTCATGATACACGACGAGAAATCTCATGTGTGCAGGTTGAAGAAAGCCCTGTATGGACTAAAGTTGGCACCTCGTGCTTTGTACGAGAATATGGATGGATTATTGATGAGTTTGGGATTTAACAAAAGTGTTTAGAAAGACTTATTGTTGAATGCAAGCAAGCATTGACTTCTGAATTCGAGATGAAGGATCTGGGTATGATGCAGTACTTCTTGGGACTAGAAGTATGGCAGAGGAATGATGAGATTTTCTTGAGTCAAGGAAAATATACAGTGGAGATATTGAAGAAGTTCAGTATGACAGACTGCAAATCCATGCCTACACCGATGGTGATGGATTTGAAGAAAATGAACAATGTTTCTATTGATTTAGGCGAGATTGATTCACATTTATACTGACAACTAATTGGATCATTGATGTATCTGGTTAACACCAAACCTGATATATGCTATGCAGTGAATGTACTTATTCAATTCATGAATCAGTTGAGACAGACTCACTGAATAACATCGAAGCATGTATTGAGATATCTACGAGTCACAGTTGGATATCGCCTGATATGCTTCCAGTGTAGACATGATCTTGCAGGGATATGCCAATGCAGATTGGGCAGGGAGTGCATTGGACTAGAAGAGCACATCCAGTTGTTATTTTACCTTGGGGTCAGCTATGATTTCCTAGTGCAGCAGGAAACAGAGCTTTGTGGCCTTGAGTACTGCAGAAGCAGAGTATATAGCGTTGAGTGTGCCAGTTTGTGAAGCAGTGTCGCTTCGCAAGATCCCGATAGATTTATTTCATCATGAGATGGATCCTACCATTATTCATTGTTATAACCATAGTTGTGTGAATCTCTCTGAGAACCCCATGTTTCACGACAAATTGAAACACAGTGTGATAAAATATCATTATATCAGAGACATGAAAGCAATACACGTGCAATAACTTCTTACACATGAGCAGATTGTAGATATCTTCACCAAACCGCTTGCCAAGACGGAGTTCAAGACTTTTGTGAGAGACTTGGCCTGGTGGAGAATGCCTCCCTAGCTGAGAGGGAGTGTTGATGATTACAACTTCCTAAGACATCCTCCAGGACACGTTCTCCTCTGAGACTGAGTTGAGATGACCAATGAGAGAGCCCATGAGTTGGGTGTGCCCATGTGATGGGTGTGTCATTCCTCTCTGAGATTGAGATGAGACGATGTGTGTCCCTGTGTGGGGTGAGGATTCCCATGAGATGGATGTGTCATTTGAGATGAAAGTATGCCTCTGTGTGGAGCGAGGATGCCCATGATATGGGTGTGTCGTTTGAAATGAATCGATGTGTTCCCTTGTGAGGGGTGAAAGTTCCCATGTGATGGGTGTGCGTGAGACTCTAGACTGAGTTATTATGATGTGAGGTCTCGTGCCTTGTGGACTCAATTGAGTCAGGCTTGAGATGGTACTCCAGATGATTCTCCTGTAGACTCAGTGAGATAGATATCTATTGAGTAGGATGTCCATGTGGTTGAGCACGTGTGGACATGCCCCTAGTGGGCTGTGTGAGATCCCTTGCTATATTGTCTAAGAGTAAGATTTACTTGTAACCCTAATTGTGATGTAAAGGGTACAAGTTGGCCTCACCCTAAAGTGAAAGATAATTAATATTGTAATTATTAATTATATTATGATTTATTGAGGTAGGTCATGTTGTGCCAATAGACACCACTTTTGATGTGTCCAGTCTAGTATAAATAAAGGTGATTTCCCTATTGAGGAAACACACAAGTCACTTGTCATTTGGAAATTTTAGCAAGTACATCTTCTAGGGCTGAAGTGCCCACCTCCCTTGGGCACTAGCTTCTTGGTTTTGGAGAGCACCCTTTTGTGTGCTAAGTCTATGGTGTTGGAGGTCTTTCTCTTGAGAATATAACAAAGGATAACTGGGTTTTCTTCCCTCGAGTAGAAGGGTTTCCCATGATATTTTTGTGTTCTGGTGCATGGTATTTCTTCTTGTGATCTTGTTTATTGCAACAATTGTGAATGGTGTAGCTGCATTTGTTTATGGTTCAAGTAAATGCTAAAATTGAATAAACCTCATGCTTGAGCTTAGCATAGTGAAAATTCAACAGTAGTTGTATTGTGAGCTTATTATGTTGTATTAGTCGTTATTTGTTAAGTAACTTCAATAGTGATCGTATGGTTTCTAGCTTGAAGATAGAAATGTTGTGTGTGTTGAGGGATAATCGACGTGATTGACACAATGACGATTGAGCACACAGAGTTGCTATGGTACAATTATTTTGCGCGGTGTGAGACCAACTTGCATGCACTAGGAAACCATAGCTGCGTGTAGTGAAAGACTAGTTGTGTGTGTTATTGGTTTCAAATAGTTGCTTCCATAGAATAAAGATTTGACGTCAAAGCTTTATTTAGTGAGTTTGTAGAAGTGAAGACATTACAAAGTGGTATCTAAGCTCAATTTTTTTTTTTTTATGTGGGGACGTTACACTAAGAAATAAAAATTAATAAAAAATTATCCAACCTAACCTTTGAGTATGATGGACTTATGCTATATCTTCAAATCATACTTTTAATTAGGGTTGTGTTGAACCCCTTTTGTGCTTTTCCCCCCTTATTCTACTTTCCCACCTCTTTTTATCCTTTCTTTCCCCCTTTTATATTTTCCCTTTTCCCATTTTCTCTTTATCCCTTTCTTAGTGCTACTTTACTTAGTCGATTTTCACATCCATGGACCTTCAGACTTGCGGACACTCGCACTTGCATTATCATTTATTCACCCATGCATAAGTTTGCCCAAGACTTAGAATGATTTGGCGTTTCAGACTTTCAAACATACATGATGCACTTCCACTCTCTCCATTGTCCGCGCGATAATTTCCTATACTTAGCCATTTCATACACTTAATTTTTCTGACTTGTGGACCATCAGACTCACATGCCTACCTCTTCATACTAATCACCAACCCCGAATCTCTGCCACCACCTGTCCCTTCACATTGTTTGATGTCACATTTATTGTTATCCCTACGAACCCAACTACCAAATTTATTGTTGAAGTGGTCATTAATTAATGATGTTGTTACTGAGGCTAGTAATAGTTATTTTGAGTTAATGTTTTCGTAAAAAAGAAATCTAACACAACTTCATTTTACTATGCAAATTAATATTTCAAGAAAAGTTGACGAGCTTCATTGGGATAGCCATGAGAAAATAGTTGTTATGCGGGGATACCCTCAACCTCTTTTCTATGGAAAATCAGAATTATCATTGGTCCCGCTCCTACTGGTATTACTTGAAATTGATGGATAAAGAAAACAACAAAGTATGGACCTCTAGAATAGTTCTCGCGGGATGTGTTCCATAAGTCTTTGGGTGTAAGGACATCGTCACCTGTTGTGTCGATAAGCTCATTCAAAACATAAGAGTCATTGCATTGCAGAATAACTCTCCTATCTCGTTGGCACCTTTAATATTTAGAGAAACGTTGAAATTTCCAAAGCCGAACCTGGTCTATAGAGGGGAAGAAGATAGAAACATTCTAAAAAGTAAGAACAATGGAATAGAGCTCCTTCAAGAATATTTGCATGACCCTACGACAATGCCTGAAGACATATCAAGAATTCAGGTAAGTTCTTTAAAGAATCCCTATAAGGAAATTGTCTGGTTATGTACTCGAATTGCTGGCCAGGATTCTACAAAAACAATTCCTCCAGTGGAATTATACATATTTCATTTCGTGGTTCATGAAAATGTTATCTTCGACTGGGCGAATATAATCTTGAATAAAATCATTTCACAACTAACTAATTTCAAGTTCGATAAAAGGTTTTACATGTCATCTTATTTGATATTTGCTATTACATATTGTCATACTTTTGAGGGCTTAAACATTGCCCGGACAATTAAAAAAAAGGTTGACCCTATAACCATGTGGTACCAAGCTCTATGGAGGCAGATAGTCAACCATCCTTTTTATGAGGCATATTCATATTTCGTATCTAAATTCAAGAAATTGTTATTTGGGGAAGACACTTTGCGATTATCACTGGAAGCAACAAATTTTCTGAAGGGAAGAGGAGTTCTCGAAAAAATGGAAGATTATAATGTCATCATGGTTTTTTTTCACTCTATTGAAAGACCTATATTCCTTCCCTATTATATTTTGATAAGTTGTTCGTCATCGAAATAGCTCGACAATATAAATTATGAGAAAAGTAAAAAGCAATTCATACCTCTCCCATGGAAAGTTGGTGAAATTCTTCTTTAGGGAATTTCTAAAATAGATGAATATGTTTTTTTTATTTCGAGAATTCAGACCTAAAATTCCCAGAGGAAATCAAGGGTTTCGACCCAAATCATATTTTTTATAATCACTTGCTTTCAGTTGGGCTCAGCCCTACACTTTTAAAATCAACAATTAGTAAAGAAGAAGAAAATCACAATCACCATCCTAATGATCAAGAAGCCGATGGAAATTATAAAGACACAGAAACTATCATAAGCACTACAGAGCATCATAAAGAAAGAGGTAAACCCTTGAATGATAAAATTTTTCAATAATCAGTTGTCTCAAGGAGAAGTGCCTTGTCAAAAGTGAATCCTTAGCCAAGAACATCCCACACGAGAAAAAGACAGAGCAATAATTCAGGAGATGATGAAGAGAGGAACCCTCCTAAAGGGAACCTAGAAAATCCCCATAAGCTAAAGGTCAAAAGGAAAAGAACTAATTCACAACAGGAAGGGGATGACACACATGCTCGGGAAGATGATTTTCTATTGGATAACATGGATTTAGATGTAGATATTGAAAACATTACTTTCCCAGATGTAGAAGTATCATCTCGAGAAAATGTACAGTCTGTCTTTGCACTCATGATCCAGGATGAGACATTTTATGATGAGGAAATATTTGTTGTACAAAATGCATCTTTTAACAAGGAATCTAAGAAATTAGTTTTCGAAAGTACTACAAAGAATAAGAATGGGGAGTTACGGTCTTCCATTGACACACGAGATATGTTACCTTCAAAATTATCATCCATTCATAGAGTTAGAGGGGATGCACTTGATGTTTCAATTGCACACAGGGAAGAAGAGAATGCCCAATTGAAAGAAAGAATTAAAGAATTGGAGTCAACCCTCATGCCTCCACCTATTATAGCTTCTCCCGTTGCTATGATTCATCCTGGAAAGAGTCTTCAAGAAAACCCAGAATCAAATTTGAGGGTCAAAGGAATTTCCAGTTTAATCACAACCACCGAACACTTTGTTAAACAAAATATTGAGAAAATAATGTGATTAATCATGGAATTGTGGGATATAGCCAAGAGTTTGGCTTCTCTTGGTTTAAGAATTCAAAATACTAAGGAATATTTAAATTCAAACTTGAAAAATGATGAAGGGTTCTACATTGACGGAGTTGTGATGTTTACAACTAGAGTTTCGACAATGATAGATCAAATATGAAAGCAAGAAAATCTACCTTCTCCGAGCCGCATCAAACAATTGAAATCATGTTGGATGGAAATAATTAATGTGTTGAACGGTCTAATAACTCAATTGGTTGAGTTATCAAGAAGAAAAAATGAAGCATATTTAAAAATCCTTGATTTGGATCCACTATAACTACCATTGAAGTCCCAAACCCTAAGTGTCTTTCAAATTCTATGCTCGTGACTCGACAACATTTTGAAGATCAAATTGAAGAATTAAAAAGGATATCAACTGAAAAGTTTGATAATATGATGGAGTTTACACATGATGACATTGACAACTGGTTGGTGAAATACAGAAATAAAAATGAAGACATTGAAAATATATTACAAAATTGATCTATTGATCTTAGGGAAATTGAAATTGAAAATGAATTGTTTAATGTTAAGATAAAACAAGAAGTAATCATTTCTCCATTGAGGGACTTTATCCAAGAATGGTTGAATAATTTAGTTTCCAGGATTTCCAAAATTCCAAGTGAGGTAGTTATGACCGGTAACCAAACTGTAACCAACAAGAGCAAGAGTATAAAGGAAGCACCATCAAGCAAATGATAGAGAGAGATACCATCATAGAAGTCCACGATGATCACATGTTTCTTTCTTTATCGATTTTCATCCAATTATTCTTCTTCTTTGAATAGAAAGGTACAACCGAAATTTGATAACTTTCTATTTATCTTCTTTCCATATTTTGATGCTCAACATCCTCCCACTTTCTTCCTTCTACGTTCTATCTTCTTGTATATGTTTTCTTTTATGGTCCGCGGGAACCCCAATCCCAGTCCTTTGGATAAACACCTTTAAATTTCAAAGCAGTGTAACAAACTTTGTTATTTTTGAGAAATCCCAAGAGAACTAATTCGAGATGAGTTTTGATCGTATTTTATAACTATGAGTTTTAAGTATAAAGTGTTTGAAATTGATCCATCATAATCTGCTTTTGAGCTACACAAGTATTTACTCTATAAAAGTTCTCTTATGTGTCTGAACCATCTTCTTTTATTTTGATGTGATCATAAATATTTATTTTCACTATGATGGATGTGAGGAATTTTTGTTTATTTTCTACAAATGTGTGACGTGTGATATTCATGGTCCTTTCTCGGGAATTCTCTTTTTATAAATCTTTTATTTTTCAGTGTTTTAAATTTTCTTTGAGCATAAAATATTGGACCATTTTAAGGTCCTATATTATTTCTCGGTCTAACAGTAATCAAGAATATCATAAGCCAAAGAGGAGTACCACCTCTATAAAAATGCAGGAGGATTCATATCCTAGTGAGGTTGTCGTTTCGGTCCTAACGGATTCAAGCATCAACAGGTTGTAATATAATTTTATAAAATATATTTTAAGAGTAGTGGTTGATGATTCAACAACAAATTAGTTGTCCATAACTAATTTAAATTTGTGGGTGAATGCAAGATAAATAAAGCTTTGAAAGTGGTTTTGTAAATTCATGCATCATGTTTTCATTTAATAAATATAAATAATGTGACTGATTGTTAATTTAAATTTGTGGGCGAATGCAAGTTAAATAAAGTTTTTCAAATGGTATTGTAAATTCATATATTCACATTTTTGCAGTCTCTAGGAAGGAATTGATAATTGTTTTAAACAATTTTCAAAAGGATAAAATCCCTTGCCTATATGGGTGGACTGTTGAATTTTATTTGGACTTCTTTGAGTTGATTGGGGAAGATTTATTAAGGGTAGTTGAAGATGTTAGACTATCGAGGAAGGTTCTTGGGAGCATCAAGTCCACCTTTATAGCCCTTATTCCCAAGTTCAAGCTTTCGATAGATTCAATGAATTTAGGCCAATATCATTATGAAATTGTGTGTACAAAACTATTTCTAGGATCATTGCTATTATACTTAATCCCATTCTCTTTAAGTTTATCTCTCCTGAGCAATTTTGGTTTCATGAGGGGAGGCAAATTCATGAATCCATAGGCTCTTCTCATGAGGGTCTCCACAATGGAAAGTTCTCTAAGTCTCCTACTGCAATTACCAAGTTGGACTTGTCTAAATCTTATGACCAAGTCTCCTAGTTGTATCTTCAACTTATATTGATTCATTTAGGGCTTGCCCTTCCTTTGGTAAAATGGATTATGGGATGTGTGTCTTCTACTCTCTTGGATGTGTCGATAAATGGGCCTGCCTCTTCTTTCTCTAAGCCTTCTAAAGGACTCAGGTAGGGCTTCCCTCTATCCCCATACCTTTTTCTATTGGGGACAGAAGGACTTAGTAGATTGATTAAGGAGGTTAGGAGACAAAGGCAACTTTCATGCATTGAGGTGAGGAGGAGCAAATCATTAACACATCTCCTTTTTGTTGATGATGTACTTCTATTTTGTTTCGGTAATGATGGTGAAGACGAGGTTTTCAAGGATATTTTAAAACTCTATTGTGTTGTTATTGGTATCGAGATTAATGAGAATAAAGATGCTTTATTCACATCCAGCTTGGATGGCACTCAAAATAATAGGATGGAAAGAACATTTACTTTTTGGCAAATTGATATTAATGAATGGGCACAATACCTTGGTTTCACTCTAAAATCCAACAATTATGGTAAAGTTGATTGGGGATGGATTTTAGCAAGGATCACAAATCACATTTCTTTCCGGTGCAATAAGTGAAATCTTTATTAGAGGAAATTCCAATCTTTTGGCACACTTTAGGTCACATCCCAATGGGGGTTTTGTAAAGGAGTAGGAAAAGTTGTTTTAACTATTTATGGAAAGGAAACAATGAGTATATGGAATATTAGTTGGCCAGATAGAAGCTGATAGCTTCACCTAAATATGAGGGGGGCTGGGGGCTTATAGATATTCACTTGTTTGGTCAGTCCTTAGTTATAAAGTCCCTGTGGAATTTACTTACAAAACAACACTCTTTGGAGGAGGATCATCATACAGAAATACATTGAACCAAATTCACTCTTGGACTGGGTAAGAATGGAGAGGAAAAGTATCCAGAACATGTTGGATTGGCAAGTACTTGACATGGAGGGTTTACAATGGGGCATAAGTGAGGATAGGGACTGATGCAATCATGGGATGTGGCCAAGAGGTCTTTCTTGCTGAAAATCTAGTATTAACTTTGCAGAAGTTGGGGAGGTGCACACCAAATATGGTCAACAATCCAATTGAAACTACCCTATGGTCACAAGGCTAGTTTTCAACTCAGGAATTAGGGTCGAATGATGCAATGAGTCAAGGATTGGAGTCCTTTATGATTGAAATGAGAAGATCCCATATAAGGTTGAGTGGGGATCTCGATGATTTAGTATGCGAATGAATAATATTGGGGGTGATTACGCTCCAAAGCTCAATTATCTATCTCTACAATCACTTGGCCTCATTGAGATCAGATGGTGGTGGTCAAAATTGTGAATAGATTGTGGTCAAAATGGTGGTGGTAAAAATTGTGAATAGAGTATTGTGGTGAAAATGCTGGTGGTCAATACTCTATTATTTAAAATAGAATATTGACTTGGGAAATGCTTCAAAAGAGGAACAAGATTGGGCATGGAAGGTGTTCACTGTGTAAAGCAAATGAGCAGACTACCACTCATATTTTCTCGTCTGGTTCGTTCTCTATGTAGGTCTAGAGGATTTGTATCATAAATAAACTATGGATATGAATTTACAAGAGTGGTTTATAAGAATATAGTTGAAGCCTTTTAGGGAAATTCCCTTCTTAGTCACCTGGGGAATATGGCTAGCCCACAACTCAAATTTATTTGAAGATAAACCAATCCCATATTTTCAAATATTTTCCCATGTATTAGCTCTATCACCAATTTACAAACCTAATGTGAGTATAAAGGAGCGGAGGGTTGTGGGAGCACTTTCTATGGATAGGTCTTATGCTTGGAGTTTCTTCAACATGATCTATTAAGGGCCAGGGAATACATGTAGTTTGGGTTTTGTTTTATTTCTATCAAATTCTCATTTATTCACTACAAAGTATAATCTAGAAAAAGGAACAAATAATGTTGGGATATTGAAGGACTTACCTTTCCTTGTGAAATATTGATCCAGGTGGATATTGGTGGCTACCCACCTATTCCAACTAGCTTCTCTTGACAGTTTTTAGTTCATCGCGTTCTTCTGTAATTCTTTGTAATTGTGGTTTATACAATTATAGGGTTGTTTGAAGTCCTACACATCTTCCAGGTAAATATTGGTGGCCATCCACCTAATCTAGCAGGAATATTTTGGAATTTTTGATGTTAGTGCATCTTTTTGTACTTCCAGGGTCATTTTGGGGCCCTAAGCAATGGTTTTTTGTCTTGACACAGTCAAACTCTAAATGGAGACAGAGTTTGACGACATAATATGTAGTTCTTGAAAAGACCTTTCCAACGGTCTATCACGTGCCTAAAATGGAGATCGTATGCAAAAGTTACGACCCTGAGAAGTTGAGGTACCAACTTACCCATTGAGGCCAACATAACTTTTGGTGTTTCATCTCCTAGGGTTAGGGTTTTGGATATCTATGGTTTTGGCATTCACGAGTAATGTTTAAAAGGCCTTTGGAGGCTCATTATAATCATTATGCTTAGACTGATGCGTGTAACAACGACATCTCTTCTTAGAGATAGATACCACCATTCGAGTAAGTTGTTTTCAGTTCTGCAATTTTACAATTTCAGCCTATTTTATTTATTCAATAGAATTTATTGTTCATTGGATATCTATTGTTGTTCTCCACATCTCTGTGTTATTGTATTCAGTTTGCTATTCATTTCGTTCCGCTCATAATCTGGATCAGTCGTATAAGAGACAAGTTTGATCTTTGTTTATTTTTCTTCATGCATGTCCCCGACAAGATTTGGGTACAAGAACTTGGGACTCGAACCAGTCGAGCCTTTGTAAGATCAATCGCACCGAGCTCGACAACAACCCATGGGGTCAAAAAGAAAGATGATGGAGCAGGAGATCCTTTTAAAATGTTGCTCGAGGAAGTCCTTTCTCGACAAAGGAATGAAATGATGAACAACTTTGCACATATCATTTGGCGACTGCCCACAGGAGATGCATCTTCATCAAGCAGCCATGCAACCTCCTTCAAGGTATAGGTAAATTTTTATATTCCATAATTTGAAGGACCGATAGATGTAGATGTTGTAGATAAATGATTGAATCTGCTCGAAGGGTATTTTTGGATCCACAATTTTTTCGATAAGGAAAATATTACTTTTGCACTCCTCAAGGTCGTCCCCCATGTTAAGTGCTGGTGGGATACTTACTCTAAACAAAGGGCCATAGAGGAATCTGCAATATTTGTGGTCGCTCCCATGTGGGATTCCTTCAGGGATTCCATTAAAGAACAATACTACCTTGTTGGAAGCTACGAGGACCAGTACACAAGATGGACCACGTTGTGTTAGGAAAGGGACCAGACAATACCAGATTTCACCAATATTTTCCATACCCTGTGCAAAAAATTGGGTATCAAATACTTTTAACAACATTTGGTGCTCAAATACCTTGGTTGTCTGCATAGATACATTCAACACAAATGGATTTTCTAGACATAGCATCATTGGGTATGGCTTATAGATATGTTGTCAATATCGAGCATAAATTTAAGCAGAAGAGGTGAGAGTTTGGATCTGCAAACTCCTCATAGCTAAAGCAGGGAAAAGGCAACCCCAACCAACAAAACAAGGGACAGAGCAAATATGGCCACTCTTAGGACAACTAGTCCAAGCCGCAACACAAGAAGGGTAATGAGAAGTTGAAGAAGGACACAGGAAAATGGTGTGACTACCATAAAATCCCTTGACACAACACCAAAGAATGTCACTCCAAGCAGTCACTAGTGGCTGAGTTGAAAGCTTCCAAGTCAGAGGCAGATTCTGAATCTGAATCAAATCAAATGGAAGGAATCAAATTATCGATGTTGATCCCAGTGCCACTATCAGTACCACCAAAGTCCATCCAATCAAACCAAAAGAACTAGAGGAAGGGGAACACCTCTTTCACTCACAGATGTGGGTAAAGGGGGCTCCGATTCATTTCATTGTCGAACCTAATCTCAGCAGAGGTCGTCAAGTGGTTGGATCTGTCGATGGCACCATACTCGCAACCCTACACCATCGTCTAGCTTTGCCAAGGAAGATATCTCTGTGTCAACCAACAATGTTGTTTTCCCTACGACATCATGCCCTTCAAAGACGAGGTACTGTGTGATATTACTCCTCTTGAAGTTTGTGATGTTCTTTTAGGACAACCATATTTGTGGAAGCGACATGTTGTGTATGAGTCTAGACCCCACAATGTTATTATTACTTTGTGTAGACAATTGTACATGATACTAGAGGTAGCGTTGCCTACCACTATTTCTTTAATCTCTACTAAGCAATGCAGTAAGGTCAATTCACAGACCGAGAAGTTCATATTCTTTATGATCCGTGCTAACAGTAAGAATAAGGTTGTCACCACATCTGTGGCCTCTACACAAAGCCTCTCTTTGCAGCAGAGGCAAGTGGACAGGATCATGGAAGAGTACAAAAACATCTTCTCCTCACCCACTGGGGTAACGACGCACTACTAAGTCAAGCTTCAAATTGATCTAACCCCTGGTGCACCTCTGCCTAATGCACCATTCTATTGTTGCTCACTGATGGAAAATGATGAAATCTAGCATCAGATCCAAGAGCTGCTTCAAAAGGGGCACATCAGACTCAACTCCTCCTCTTGTGGAAGCCTAATTGTACTAGTGCAGAAAAAAGACGGGACCTAGTGGCTCTACATTGATTACAGAGCATTAAACAAAATCATAGTCAAGAATCGATACCCAATTCCCTGAATTGATGACCTTCTTGACCAACTCAAGGGGGTAAAGCACTTCAACAAGATTTACCTAAAGTCTGGCTACCACCAGGTTCCCATCGAGTGAACTGATGTATGGAAGACAACTTTCAAATCTAAAGAAGGTCTCTTCGAATGATTGGTCATGCCCTTTGGCTTAACAAATGCACCAACCACTTTCATGAGGTTGATGGATGATGTATTGAGACCCTTCACCAACTCTTTTGTGGTGGTATATTTGGATGACATCCTCATCTTCAGCTGAACTTAGGAGGAGCACATGCAACATATTCATCAAGTTTTGAGCACTCTGCGACAACACAAGTTGTATGTCAAGTTGAAAAAATGCTCCTTTGGCATGAACATGGTCCAATACTTGGGATACATTGTTGATGAGCATGGGGTACATGTGAATCCAACTAAAATACAAGTCATCCGTGACTGGCCAGCCCCAACCACACTAACTGAGCTTCAGAGCTTCTTGGGACTTGCCAACTTCTACCAACGGTTCATGTTGGGATTCTCCCATATTGCATGGGCCCTCAACCTAGTGACCAAGGGCCATGGCACGTAAAATTTCATGTGGGGGAAGGCACAACAATGAGCATTCGATGATCTGAAGCATCGATTATGCTCAACTCTAGTACTCTCCTTACTCGATCTGCAACAACCATTAGATATTGAGACTGATACATCCGACTATGATGTAGGCATAGTTCTCACATAGCACAGTCATCTAGTAGCCTACCATAGTGAGACACTCTCAGATACTGTCTGGAAATACTCCACCTATGATAAGGAAAGGTATTCCATTGTACAATCTTGTTGTCAATGGAAACATTACATTTTGGGAAAGGAGACAATCATCCACACTGATCACAAGCCTATGCAGTTCATACAGACATACAAGAAGTTGCAAAATGACCACCATCAGAAGTGGTCCACCTACTTGTAACAATTCCATCTCAACATCAAGTATAAGACAGTGACAACAAATCATGTTGTTGACTGCCTTGGTCAACCTCCTGTGGCTTCACTCACCACCATGCTCCATTCCTGTGGTCATGAGGCATTCAAGTGGCCCCAACTTTATCATCAAGATCCAGACTTTGCCACCACCTATCATCTCTTTGGTACATGCGCACCGATTTTCACATTCAGGATAGATTGTTATGCCATCTGGGCCATCTCTGTGTTCCTGCAAGTGAGCGTGCAAAGATGATTTGGGAGGCTCACTACAGTCGGATGGCAAGACATTTTGGCATGGGGAAAACTGTGGTTGTTCTACAAAAACATTTTTATTGGCCAAAACTTTGACAGGACGTCAGCAAGTATATCAGATCTTGCACTACCCATGACATTGCCAAGCTAGCCATCAAGAAGCAAGGCTTATACACCCCTGTTCCTACTCTCAAGAGGCCTTGGGAATCCATCTTGATGGATTACATGTCTGGCTTTTCATCCACCAAGCAAGGCAATGATTGTGTATTTGTGGTGGTTGATCGGTTTTCGAAGATGACCATTCTCACAGCCTGCAAGAAGAGCATCACATCGGTAGATACTTAAAATATTTTCTTCGAATGAGTGTGGGTCCATTTTGGGATACCATAGACCATCATGTTTGATCGGGACAATAGGTTCCTCAACACATTTTGGTCGAGTCTCTAGTTATTGTTGGACACCCAGCTCACTAAATCCATTGTATTCCACCCTCAAACCGATGACCAAACATAGTTCATCAATCAGATGATTGTGCACATCCTGCGCATGTATAACTTTAAGCATTCACGTACATGGGATGAAAGTCTTCCCTATCTTCAACACAACTACAACATGGCTCTACATAGATCCACCAACCATAGCCCCTTTCAAGTGGGGCTGGGATTCCAACCCTTGGGTCCCATTGATGTTGCACTACCTCTTGAAACAACACAGACATATTCTTCCCATGTTCAGTCTGAGGCCAACAAAGCCACCATATTCATTGAGTGGATTCAACACATCTACCAACAGGTCCATGATATTTTGCAAAAAGCCAATGCTAAGTACAAGAAGTGCCATGATCAACACTGGGTACCCCACAAGTTTCAAGTGGGATACAAGGTCTGGTTACATTTGCAGAAAGAGCGCCTTACACTATCACCAAGGCTGTGGGTAGCAATGCTTTTGAGCTCAACACTCCACCCTTCCTTGGATTGCACCTAGTGTTTAATGTGGACCTCCTTCGACCATATTTTCCACCATTATTGGATACCTCAGAGATCAGAAAATAACTAACACCAATAGAGCTCAACCTTGACAGCATGGAACAAGCATCCACTGATTAGATAATGGACACATAGGTCAAGGGCACTCATGAGTAGAGGATCCAACTTTATTAGCTTGTCAAGGTAGGGAAACTCCTACACCAAGGCAAGTGGATCATTTGGGGCCAAACTCAATAGAATTTTCCTCCCCTGATGGGCACACTCAACACAATGGAGACCATTGCTTCCTAAGGGGGGAGGATTGATCCAGGTGGATATTGGTGGCCACCCACCTATTCCAACCGACTCCTCTTGACAGTTTTTAGTTCAACATGTTCTTATGAATTCTTTGTAATTGTGGGTTATACACTTCCGATGTTGTCTGAAGTCCTACACAACTTCCAGGTGGATATTGGTGGCCACCCACCTAATCCAACTGGCTTATTTTGGATGTTTTCATGTCAGTACATCTTTCTGTACTTCTAGGGTCATTTTGGGGCCCTAAAGATTTTTTTTGGCTTGCCACAATCAAACTATGGATTAAATCAAAGTTTGATGGCATAATGTATATTTCTCGAAAAGACCTTTTCAACGGGCTATCACGTGCCTAAAACAGAGAACGTATACAATAGTTACGACCCCGAGAATTTGAGGTACCAACTTACCTATCAGGGCCCACACAACTTTTGGCATTTCATCTCCTAGGGTTATGTTTTTGGATGTCTAGGGTTTTGGCATTCATAAGTAATGTTAAAAATTCCTCTGGAGCCTCATTGTAATCATGCTGCTCAGATAGATGCGTGTAGCAGCCACATCTCTTATCAGAGATAACTAACACCATTCGAGCAAGTTGTTTTCAGTTCCGCAATTTTACAATTTCAACCTACTTTATTTATTCAATATAAGTTATTATTCACTGGATATATGTTGTTGTTCTCCATATCCCTGTGTTATTATATTCAGTCTGTTATTCATTTCGTTCTGATCATAAATTCAGATCAAATATGCACTTAACAAAGGGATTGGCAGGCTTCATATTTTTGGGGATTCAACTTTCACTATAATTTGGATGCAAGATCAACTCCAAGTCCATATTATTGGTTTATCCTCATTGGCTAATAATTTGAAGGATATTTCAAGGCAGTTTTAGGAGGTTTCTTTAAAACATGTCTACAGGGAGCTCAATGTTCAGGTTGAGACACTTTCTAGATATAGTTTATAGTTAATGGAAAATCAAATCATTAAAGATGAATATCATGAGGGGATTTCAGTCTCCTCCAGGTCCACTTTTGCTTTTTATCTTTATTATTTATTTTGTCTTCTGCAGATGGGTTTCAATGTAATTTTTTGACTAGATTTGATTTGGTTTATTGATAGGTGTTTTGATGAAATGTAATGTAATTCCTTTGGACATGTCAATTTCAAAATTATCTTTCTGGTGAATAGTGGGTAGAACTAAAGGCAGTTTAATGATGTGTATAGAGAGTAGCACAAGCTTTGAAAATGGTGCATTGTGCACCATGTGGAATGTGTTTTTAGTTCTCCTTGAATGAAAAATGTGTTTTTTTCCTTGGAAAAAGATCTTCACATTTTTATTTAATAATCATAAACATTGTATATATCTTTAATAAAATGTGTTTATATTTTGTTTAAATATGATTGATAATGTTGAATCTCAATTATGCATGAAAATTAGCTACCATGTTAATGTTAGTGTGATGGTCATTTTGGAATGGACATAGAAAGAACATGAGGATGGAGTCGTACTTCTACAAAACCCACATGTAATATATCACATTCATGTTATATCATGCACATGTTTTATTGTGAAAAAACAACTAGTGTTTGTTTTTGCTCTATTTTGTTGAGTTGTCAATAAATAAAGAGCATATTTTCCTATTCTAACGAGTGGTTAAGAAGGCATTAGGAAATCAAAGACTTGTGATGATGAGAACTCTAGATTTATCACTTGAAATCTTGTAGATTCAACATTGGAGTCCAAGTAGGTTTGTCTTTGTGTCTTTTTGTAAAAAGTAATGCTTGAACTTATTATTTAGACAAACTATTTGTTGTTTTAAAATTACATGTATATCAAAACCCTTTCAAGTCCAAAATTGAATATTTGAACATGGATCGACATGGATAAATGAATAACAACATGGATTAATAACAACACATGTATCCTTCTAAGATTAAAAAACAACTCGTTCCACTTCCATTTAGAAACATGAATATTCATAATAAGATACATAAATTGAGATGCCCAGTACACATATTTAAACAATGCATAAATTTAAGTATCATTTGTTGATACCATGGAAACTATGATTCGATCAATTATCCAAGCATAATACCAATTGTGTGTGTTATCCCCATTTTGCGGGATAACTAAGGAGATCATGTCTTGAGGCCCTCAGGTTGTAGATATGGAGTGTCGAGAGACTACATGACCAAGAGTGTCCACTTGTGCATACAAAATCCCACTCTATCACCACTTTCTGATCCATTGTCAACACATCCACCACACCAACCAAATTCTGGAAGGAAGATGGTTCTTGCTCCATGTGGTACAAGCAAGGTATTGTGGTAGGTAATCACCCTAATATTTAAGGCATTTAAACATGTTGTATTTAAGTTGCTTTTGATTATAGAACACCTGCTTGGACATTATACCTTTGACCTTGTTTCACCTTGGTGAGTGTCATATATTTCATAGTAAGTGGCCAACCTTTGGGGAAGGTTTGTGACTAGGGGTCCCTTGTGGAGTTATCGTACCATTCTCGACCATGCTTACCACTTTCCACTCATTACACTCCCATCATACTGTCCTCTTCTGGGTCCTTTGACTTTAGTGACCCAAGAAGGGCATTTACCTCATTTCATGGAAAGAAGGGGATGAAGGCCCAGAGGGATTGTTGTTGGCTAAAAAGATAAAAGCCTAGATGTTGAACTTCCAGATGCTTCACCTGGGGATCCTTGAGAAAGCAATGAAATCATTCTCTGTAAGAATAGGGGGACCTACAAAAATAAATGATAATGAATGCTTAAGGGGATAGTTGGAGGATATGAGGTCTCATCATGAGTCAGACTATCATGATCATGGGTTTTTATTGGTATGGCATTACCATCATTTGGTCACCAAACCAAGGTAATGGATATTCGTTACACAACTAAGAGAAAGGGGGTCTCATCACGAGCCAACCCTCTCATTTCCATGAGATATTTGTGAATGACATTGTCATTATTTGGAAACCACGCTAGGATAGCGGCCTTCAACTTGTTCCTTGAGACATGAAAGAATAACAATGAATGGCAAGAAGATGGGCTTGGAAAGAGTTCATAAAAAATGAAGGTGCCACAGACCTTCTACAAAGGCACCCATAAATGAGACAATACAAGCCCTTGTATGTCATGAAACTCATCGACCTATGAAGTC
Source organism: Picea engelmannii (assembly GCA_009831015.1). Classification (NCBI taxonomy): domain Eukaryota; kingdom Viridiplantae; phylum Streptophyta; class Pinopsida; order Pinales; family Pinaceae; genus Picea; species Picea engelmannii. Next base: position 327,202 of record ML782128.1, on the reverse strand, counting down.
TAAACCCCTTCCACCTCATCATCCACTACATAACCTTGAAAGGCCATCCTTGGGAGCATCCCCTACTTGAGGGCTTTGGTCTACCCAATAGGACTCTTATGACACCCCTCCCATACTTTTTCCTAGGAGAGGCAAAATGTCACCACCTTGAGGGTTGACGTCATGAGGGGGGCTAGGGTTTGGTGGTGATAGAGTTGTACATTGACACTTGGAATATTTTCATCAAATGAGGCATGGATAAGGCTTATCACATCATGGGGAGGCTCAAAGAGCGCCAACAACTTCCACATCTTCTCCAACGACTTGCTCAAGTGCCAAAACATCCCCTAAATGGGTGACATCATCTTGTTCTAGGGTTTCTTTTGTGTAAAAGTGAATTTTAAGATGAATTGTTTAATAGTGTTTTGATGCAAGGGGTAAGATAAGTGTTGTGGACCCCTTATATTATGTTTTACCCTTTCTAAGTGGACAAACTATGTGATAGACATTTTGTATAAATAAAGATCATGAAATCTCATTTTAGAACATAACTCTCCCATTGTGAAGAGCTACCTTCAAGATTTTTTTGTTCTCTTGTGCTATGGTATGGTGTTCTCTTTGGTTATGGACTACATGATGATGATGCGCTAGATCTTGGAGGTATTTTCTAGATATTTGAGGTGGTTTATCTTGGCATGTTATGGTTTATATTGTTGTTATTTGGACTGGTAAGATATTTTACTTGTTGCTATCATTTGTAATTAAAGATCAAGGTTGATTTTTGCTAAGGCTGGGTAGGGAATATAAGTGCATACACCCCTACCTTAGCTCCACCATAAATTTAAGCATAGAATTATTTTTTGCAAGGGTTTTCTAGAGAAGTATAAGGACATATACTCCTTACACCAAACCCTAGCTAGGTTACTTTCCTTGGGGAATAAGAGGATTTATACCCCCAAGGAGGTAGTAGCTCTAGCTCTTTACTTGATGACCCCATTAACCCATTAATCAAAGGCACTAGTCGTTGCATTGGAGAAATAAAACATTACATTGGTAAACATGAAAAGTTGAAGTTTTGAAGTTCTCTCACTTAGGTATTGTTCTTTGAGCCTCATACTATCTTGCCTCATTGAGGTGTCCCCTTTCACCCATTAAAACTTGTTGTTGTAATAAAACTAAACTACAACCATTAGGGCGACAAAGATCTAACCCTCTAAACCTAGATAACTCCTAAACTAACTCTAGAAACTTGCTAAAACTTCGCCCTAACAAACTACTAACCTAGGCACATCTTTTAGGCTAATTTAATGTTATTTTTGTTGGTTAAATTTTCTGTTATAAGGCTTGGTTATCTACAACCATAAGGCTGATAAATTTCATTGCAAAGATATTATATGACGACCTTGCTTTAAATGTCAAAGTGCATGCTAATCCTTAGTCAGTTGCTAGTTTAACTCTTATGATTTCAGATTCACTTATACTAGCTCTTATTGCACTTGTTATGGTCTAATAATTACTGATAAATTGATCGATCTGCTACTGAAAATTAGGGACAAAAAGCTTAACTTTCTTTTCCACCTAACATATTACGAGCATACTTGGCCTTTCTTGTGTCTCGAGCAGGTACAAACATTCTCAGCAGGTACCCAAGGACTTGACAACCCTAAAGCTTTCCCAAGACTCATTTCCAAGTTCCCTTTTCCATCTAGGAACTTGACTTTTAGGGGCATCCATCCATACATCTCATTTTTCATCTCAATCCCGATTAGGGTCCCCGAGATTCCCCTTTGAGATGACTACCTCACCTCTAAAGTGACGGGAACACCTGCCTAAGGTGACAATGGGTAAGTTCTCTCTAAGTTGTTTCCAATTGGTGGTTGGGTCAAGAATTTCCCAACCTACAAATTATACGATAACATTTTGGCATTGTTGTCGAGGAGGATTTTGAATCCTCTTCTGAACCCTAATGACACTTTGGCAAGATTCTCTCCCAAAGCCTTTACCCTTATCTTGCCTAGATATTGCATTAAAGAATGTTCCCTTTTCCACCCTTGGTGAGATCTTCTTGGAGCTCATATAGTGACTCCACCTTCCCAGAACCTACCTTTCCTTATTTCCCCCTTTCCATCCTTCGATGAGCCTTGAGCTCATCTAGTAACTCCATTGAGCTATTACCCTAAGTAATGGGACCATGGCCTCATGGGACTTAAAATGGGAATTCCATAAGGTTTATCCCTCTGATGTTCAGGATATCCCTAGATATTCCAATCATTGCTCCCTGGAGTGGAGGGTAAGTTGCCCTAAATTTAATGGCAATCCAACTCTAGCAGTCACCCATGTCGTCAATTATATGAAGTATGCTTCAACCCTAGATGTGCTACATGAGGATGTTCTAATCAATATTTTTGTATCTTCACTGGAATCAAGTCAAAGAAATTTTCTTGGACACTCATGTAACACGAAGAACATCCCTTCTTCTACCAAGCTCATTGAAGAATTTCTCAAGCACTATCGCCCACTACCCATAATTTGCAAGATACTTTCCAAGAGCTCAAAGATGTTCTTTGCAGAGAAGGTTTTCCTATAGATGAGGATGAAGAAAAGCTTGAAGAAGATTTTGATGAAGAAGATTTGGATGAGACATATGATGAAGATGAAATATCTGCCCTTCCACTTGATGAGGACATCTAGACCTCTGCTTTGCCACACATCAAGAAGAGAACATGATGAGTTATAATCCTTTTGAAAACTTTGATGATGATTTGTTCCATGACTGTGGAAATGAAGAAAAATTCCAAAAGGATCTTGATGAAGTTTCTCTTGCAAAAGGCCCGGGCAAGACATTGTTATCTATTTTCCCTTTTGAAGAAAATGAAGTTCTCCAATCTTGTGAAGAAGTAATCAGCTCCTATGATGCAAATGAATTTGTGGTACAACCCTTAGATATAGTTGATGACCACATTGATGATTTCATACAGGTTGGGAGACGTAGATGGGATGGGGTTTCTTCATTATTGATAGAGATCCCATTTATGACATTGAGGGTAGCTTTCAAGAAGAGGGTGTTGAAGTGTCATCTTTAGAGGACTGGTATTCATGCATGCATGATTAAGATATTTGGCAGCCTAATTATGACATGATTACATATTTATTCGAGGATGACTAGTCACAACATTTTCAGGATGATTTCCAGTGATCCCTTGGGACTTGTGATGCATATATTTTTGGGGATGCAGACTTCTTGTATGAGGACTCTCAACCACCTTTGTTCTCAGTTTTGGAAGAATAACAGGATGTGGCCATCTCAGAGAAATCTACAAAGAAAAATTATTTTCATATTGAGGATTTCTACAGGGATTTGCATATAAAAAGGGCGTGTTTTTCCCTTCCTAGACCTGAGCCCATCCCTTACCTCATTTCCTCTTCTCAAGGAAATCATGAGGTTTTCTTGGGATCTCTTATCTTTTCTCAGCCTTTAGGGAGTAGTGATTTTTTGAGTGAATATGAATATGAGCCGTTGTCTACATATAGTATCCCTCTTCAAAGATGGATTGACCAGGCTTGTGGTTACACTCTCATGCAGGATGATCACGATGACAATTTCTATTTCCAACAGGATTTCCTCCCTACCACCCATGTCCATGAGTTTCATTTTACTATTGATTATATATTTATTTATGCTCATGATCATTTTGTGCTAGACTTATCTTTGTTGTTTCACATGATTAAGCATAGGGGGAGATAATTCAATGAGATGATTAGCTGGTTGCACTGGTTATATGACTTCACCTGATATCACCCATCACCTGATCTTTAGGGCCCCAAGGCCCTATGTAAGTAGGTAGGTCATTTTGATTTCCTTCATTCACATCTCAATTGTTCATATTAGTTTAGATGCATTTCATGTTTCAATTTGCTCTACTTGCATTATTGATTTCATGCTTTGTTTATAATTTTTTGATAAAATGCTAAAATTTTCTTTTCTAGATTAGTTCTATTTATAGATCACCTTGGGCTTGTTGAATTGTTTCTTCCTCATTTGGAACGATTGGAGTAGACCCAATTGATAACTTTGGTTGAGAAACTACAAAGGAGCTCCTAGGTAATTCAAGGACCAATTGATAAAGTGTTCCGCACTCAATTTCTAACTTCTTTATTTTATTTTTATGATGGGTCTCTATCTCTGAAACGTCTGCATGCTTATTCGTATATGCTTTATCTAGACTATAAATCACGTTGTTCAAATTGGAGATGGCCACCTAGTTATCACCCTGAAGATGCTTGTGACAATGCGTTGATTGTTGCAAGTCAAATCACTCATAGGAAAATCACATGGAGTTATGCCCATCCATATTACCCTGCTTTAGATTTTTCTTGATAAATAAATGTTGGAGACCCAAATCCAAAGCTGAAAATAATTCCACACACAACAATCTAGAAGAATTTTCACAAAAAATTCCTCAACAACCCAACAGATTGAAATCCAAGTGGAGTCTTGGGTATCGATTCCACAATCTTCCCTAAGCCAGGATGATCCCTAAAGATGGAACTTTGGGAAAAGATCCTGGATTATCCCACCTATAAAGACCAGAAACCTATTTCCAACCTTAATAATATGCTTCTCCATCCAGGATGAAATGTGCAAGAGTATTAGAGGACAAAGTTGTGTTAATGCCCATCACTTCAAATTTAATTCAAACCACCACTTGTCTACATTAACAACCTTCAAATTAATTTAGAGATTGCTCATATATTAATTAAATATCTTAGGGGATATAAGCATTTGTCAACGATTCCCCTTTTATTCTTAGTTTTCACTCCCATAAGCATTACTTCATTCAACATTCTATCTACATGGATTTTTTGATCTCTAAGCACTTGGAATAAGTCTAGCGATTCAAACCTTGTTATATCCTTTTTAATTTTAAGAATTAGTCTCACTAAGGAATATTCCTTCAATGAATATGAGTAGTGCATACACTAGTACAAAATCGATAATTTAGGGCTACATGATCTAAAAAGTAAGGCACACCATCTTTTATAAACTAAAATGCTAGCAAATTTGAACAATTTTGTTTTTTAAGTGACAACTATAAATTATTATCATAAACTACTAATATAAATTAGGAATAAACATATATGACTAGTCAACAATCATGTGAAATAGAATAGTAGCATTTATTTCTTATACATAATTGCATTCTATTATTGTAGTCATTTTAACATGCTTTATTATGTTAATTATGATTTTTCATATTTATTTCATCTCTGCAACATGCATGGATGTGCTAGCCATGCTTCACGACACCATACCCAATAACATGTAGAATATAATTATTCACATCATGAATTGCAACTCCTATCTTGCATTTCACCCAACTTGATGTCAACCACAACCAAAAACATATATTGTTTTTCAAATATTTATATTTGATCTAAATTTGAATAACACGATTTCCATTGGATCAAATGGTTGCAGGGTGTATATTTTGTCTTAAATCAACATCATATTTGCATCTTATAATTCAACGTCCCCAAATAGAAGAATGTCAATACCTCTAACTTGTTTGATGTGGAACAAAGGACTGCGCCGCAATAACAATTTACCCTATGCAACCTTCTAAATTCAAATTACCCACGACTTGCGAGGAGAAAATACATAACTAGTATGCTTAATAGACTATATTAAGTTACAATATTATATATTATTACATTAATGCATACTTATTATAAAAAATACTAATTATAAGTTATATATTAAATATAATATATACTAAATATATGAATTATAATATTGCTCTCAAGAACTTTATCTTATAATCTTTGTATGATGAATTTCTTACGCTATTCACATATTTCCAATATACATCATTGTCTCATATTTATAGGGAAAGAAAGACTTGCAGATGGGCTCTCAAAAGTTGGAGTTGGGTTGGAATGAGGAACTTGGACCTTCTCTATAACTTAGAATGGACTCTCAATTGAATAAAACCATGATCCCTTGATTTAATTTTAARGATATTTTAGCCTCTTTTTCAATTTTTGTTGTGAAAATAGTGGACTTTTTCTAGACTACAACTTGAAATGATGAGGTACAACTTAGACTATCAATTTTTGTTTTTTGAAGAGAAAGTAATGATGTAACATATTTAATGTAAGCTATGTGTTTTTTTTCCAGAGGAGTCATGGACATAGGAATGTCTAGACGGGGGGCTTAATTGCACTATTGAATGCCAAGGGCATCTAATGTTGTGTTTTTGTTTATCTTAATAAAAATACAAGATTTTTTCCTTGGAAAAAAAATAAAATATACAATATACTCATGTGATATATATATATATATATATGTGTGTGTGTGTGTGGAGGGGACTATTCATGATCCTAGAGGAAATCAAATAGTAAATTATCCTTTGGGGCTTGGGAATGTATCTAACAATCTTGTGGAAGCCTACTCCTTATGGTGCGGCCTCTTCATTGTCAAGGATGAAGGAATCAAAAGATTGATAGTGTTTGGAGACTCATAATTCATTGCTAGTTTTTAGAGTTGTTAAGGAACAAGGCAGTCCTTAGGGGAGAAAACTAAATTCTCTAGTTCGGAGTATTAGAAGACTTACAACAAACTTCAACCAAAATTTCTTCTATCACATCAAAAAAGAACTCAATGCCAAAGTCGATTACTGGGCTAAGGTGGAAACATCACTAAGACAAGGTTCCTTGTTTAAAAATAGGGTTCCAAGCACCTCTCATATACCTTAACCAACAATGGCACACATCCCAATTAGCATTGATACCGCAAAAATAGTTGGAGGTCATGCTCAGATGAATGACATGTGGCCTCCAAAGTTCTCACACATGCTTAATCAATTTAAGGACTTGGAAATTAAATGCCCTCAAGTTTGTATACCAGTGACATATGGGACCATTCTCCTTTGCTTTTGGTCATATAGTGGTTCAACCTACATATTGGAGGTGGGTAATAGAGGTAGTGTGCTTGTTCGGGGTCTAGGAGTGGAGGCCCAATGCAGGAGCATCGAAAAATCACAATGGAGTCCGAGGGAGGTGGTTTCATTCTATCCTTTCTCAATGTGGATAATTTCCTTCCACTCAACCAGATAAACCCTTTTTCCTCGATCTCTATTCTCAATTCATGTTTCTCTAGTGAATTTGCATGTTATATGGAAGAGCACTGGGCTCAAATACTAATTGTTTTTCTTAATCTATCAAGGGGATGATTCTTGGGTTCATTGTTGGGGGGTAATTGGGTATAGTTTCAATATCATTGTGAAGGAAATTCCTCTTGATGTCATGGATAACCCAAAAATAAAAGAGGTACGAAGAATTTTGTGCAGGCATGAAGAAGTCACCCAATCAAACAACATAGATCTTATGCTAATTTCCTCAAAACTTTCAAATCTGGAGTAGACCAGTGCCATACAAAATTCCAACAACATGACTCTCATCCATGCTACAAAAGCAAATGATTAACTCCCTGGAAGCAAAATGTATCAGGCTATGCACATTAGTTGTGACCTTGTGATTAGAACACTCTCTCTAACCTCCGACAACTTAGTTTATGGAAACTCTTGTCCAATCGGAACGAGGGAGGAGGAGATGCTTTGTTAGAAAAAATATCCTATGGAGATTAAGGAAAAAATTCCCCCTCACTCATGAGAAGAGTAGGAAGCTCAAGGCAGTGTCCATCCATAATGTTGTGAATGTTTTTTTAGAATTCCCTGCTTTTTGGGTCAGTTTGTCAAACAATTTACACTGAAATTACCTAGAACTCATGTCTAGAAACAATTTTAAAGGCTAGTATAATTTGCTTATAAATTAACACTATTATAGAGACTTATTTGAGTTTGATAAATATATCTATTTCTTGCCTTGGCGCAACCCCCTTTCATATGAAAAATATATATTTTCTATTCTAGTTAAAAAATAGTTAATACATATAAAAGTATAGTTAATAGTTAATATATGTGTCAGATAGTTATATGGTAACATATATAAAGTAAATCAAAGAAACAACAACACAAAACCAAAAAAAAACATAAAATGATATTTTCATTTGTAAGTGATGACTTACTTGAAACCATGAACCATGAACCATGAAACCTTGAACTTATGAAACAATATGGAAGAAAGTTTGATTTTTGCACCAAATATAGAGATTTTGAGGCTTTGGTGGGAAGGGGTCAATTTGAGAGTTGCAATTGTGAATTAGGGAGAGAATTTTTTTTTCTCTCTAATTTTGGTTGAGGAGAAGGTTTTTCGGGTAATTTTGAGGGATTTTAGTGGGATTTGGGGTAAGTTTAAAGGAGCATTGAAGAAGGCATTTGCGGAGAATTTGGAGAAGCCCAATTTTTGTTTCAAAATGTTTTGTTGATTAATCCCATGGGGACTCTTACTCACACACCTAGAATCTATTCCAAGCACCATATGTGTCAAGATAGGAAGATGTTTTGAACCAATCACTACACACTCCAATTTTACACATTGGGATGAGTTGCTAGTGAATGAGTCATCCACATATTTTCAAAGAACCCATCCAATCTAGCTTTAACCTCTTGTAGCTCTTTTGTCTATTGGACCCCCTCTACCAACAACCCACAATGAATTGCTTCTATTTTTGGTTTATATCTCCTGAAAGGTAGACCATGTACATAAATATCCCACAACCATTCTTTTTTATAATTCTGATTACAATCTACTATAATAAAATCCCTTCCATTTTCCCTCTTTTCTATAGGAAGTTATTAAAAAATGGTGACAATGTTCTAAAGTTATCCTACTTTTCTTGGGAAAATATCTATAGCCATGCCCATATAATTGAATGAACAGAAATAGAAACTTGATCACATGACTCATGTAACCATTGTTATTGGCAATTATGGGGTCTATTCATGTGGGTTATATTGCTTAAGATTTAAAACAAACAATGGGCTTGTATATCATGTCGATAATCTTGGTAGGTGGTATTCTATCCTATAATTATTTTAGCAACCCAAGCTTGTTGATTTTCTTTAATGAAATTCTCTGACAAATTTCATGTATACAAGTTCATAGATGAAAAAAATTGTGATTGTATATTGTTGATCAAATTTCGGAGCAACTAAGATTAGATTATCGCTCCTTTCACTAAAATAAACCCATTGTCTCTAATTATCAAGGAGTTCAAGTTTTGTGACAATCCATTAATGCTTTTAGTTTATTTCCTTATTATTCAAAACTACTACATCACTTGAAAACTTTTGTTGGTTGTAAGATAAAATTTCTACCATGAACATCAATAGTGGACAATTTCCATAGAATTAGTTTGTTTCACAAACAAGGGATCCCATTTTTTTAAGAAAAGGGGTTGGTGACAACAAATATTATTTACCATACTCCTAGGAGGTTACACTAGTTTCACCTAACCTTTACTTCTGCATTTTCATTTTCATATAATTAACATTGCACACATATATCTCTGATTTTAATCCAATACTCACTAATCATTCTTGTTTTGTTTAATTTTCTACTGAAAATTTTATAACTCCTTTGTACTTTATACAATTGATTTGATAAAAAAACTTAGTTCAACCCATGGCCCCAAAATCAGGTAGCATTTCTCACTCTTATTGCAGTTCTCTCATCAACAAAGATAAAAGAGAAAAAAAGACAAAAATATATCAATCATCATGCTGCTTATTACGAAGAAAGTTTTATAACTCCTTTGTACTTTATACAATTGATTTGATAAAAAAAACTTAGTTCAACCCATGGCCCCAAAATCAGGTAGCATTTCTCATCTTATTACAGTTCTCTCATCAACAAAGATAAAAAAAAAAGAGACAAAAATATATCAATCATTATGTTGCTCATTACAGAGAAGATTAGATAATGTAATCTTAGATATGAGGTTGCTACTTTAATATATGGGAATCCAACCAAAAGGTTGTTTTTCATAAAAAGTATGACAAAGCTAAAGTAACAAGTGAGATAGCATCAAAGATGCATAGTCCCTACTTCTTGATTTGATATAAAAGTTAGGTATAAGAAACAAATTTAAACGAGTGAATATGTGACGCAATGAAATAATAGATGGAGTATGTGAAGCGTCGATCACATTACTAAGGATTCATTATTAAGCATTTCCGTGTTATAGATTATACGTTTCGTTAACTGGATAGAAGCTGTTATTGAAGAAGTTCTTAATATTATACTTAAATATTATACTTAATAATATTCAAATAAAAGACTTAAATATAATAATATTATACTTAGATTATACTTAAGCTAATAAGCATTCCGTGTTAATAAAAGGATTCAAATAAAAGACTTAAATATAATTATAGGGAAAACAAGAATCTGCTTAAAAATAATCCTCCATTTATTATTTGATGAAAATATCTCATTTTAATCTTTTTCTAAAACCAACTGAATTGTAATTTTTTTTATTCTAACTTTCTTTTATTAGCTGTATAAACTTATAATCACATTTTATACTACATTCTATTAGTAAATTGTACAAAACACCTCATGAGTTGTTCATACTTAAAATAATAATATTATTTTTATAGCAGTTATTTAAAAGTTCATACTTAAGCTAATAATATTATTTTAAAAACTGGATAGAAACTGTTATTGAAGAAGTTCTATAGCACTTGGAATGCTTTTAAATATGCATCCAAAAGAGAACGTGATAACATTTACAAGTCAAATTCATTTTGCTAAATTTCATAAACCAATCGCATCTAGAAATAAAGATGCGTGTTATCCCTGTTTCATCATGTACTCTCTTCCCCAAATCACTTAATTTATATTCTATAAATAAATTAACATTCATTCATCCTATCACCATCAAAACAAGCATTTGTAGTAAAGTGCATCACATGTGTATGCAAACATGACCTATTACCTGGGCATTACTTCCCTTGCATCACACAGGGAAAAGAGAAAAGAATATTAGCACGAAAGTCTTACAGGGAGAAAGGAATAAATCCTATACAGAGGCATTGGAACCAAACTACCTTTTCCCTCTATAAAAGAAAAAAGAAAATGAAATGGGGCTTTCGCTCTGGAGCAACATTTAGTTGTAATAAATTCTAAGGCATCTGAAGATTTGATAAACAAAGACAAACAATATGCACCATGTAATAGAGTATTTAAGATCATCTCCGATATATACTATTGAATAGTTTATATCCCAAAGTATGCAATATTACAGTATTAAGTGCTATTAGACAATTTATATCATGATTGGAATTTTTAAATATATCTGCTTCTATCTGCTTTGATTTCCTCAAGTTCAATGCAATTTTCAAGGACGGGTTTCTACCATCCATATGAGTATTAAACATATATAATATATAGCACAGATCTTAATTAAATAATTTCGATTGACAATAACACTATTAATCTTAATCGTATTGCTTGAAACACATATAAAGTACCCTGCTTTTTTCAAATTTTGGAAATGAATTATTTTAATACATTTCAATATTCAACAAATTTTAAATTTTATTTCAGAACAAATGCATATTACCAAGAGTATTAAATGTTATTATTGTATTTTACCTAAAGATCCAGTGACAAATATGTGGATATCGTTCACCTAAACAGTTTTGAGCAAAAAGTGAGGTTGATGTGGATTGCTTAAAACGTGAAGACTGAATTGTTTATCCAATGTTCGCTGATATAAACATGGAAAACTAGAGGTTTTCCGGCCAACAATTAGAGCACTTGATGAGGACTCGACCGTTTGCCGTCAACATCACTCATAACTGCCTCTTAGTTCCTTTTAGATTTGAAACGTACCTGAAACACCCAAGTGGGACAATTAAGAATTATTGGGAGTGTTGAAGATAGAGTGACTACAACATCTGGTAGAGAACGGGGTACACATTGATTTCAACCAGGTATTGTATGCCAACTGTCAATTGCTCTAGAAGTAGGAGTTAATTCCACTGACGGTCGCACTGTCTTAGGGTTCGCTGTTGTGAGGATCATTCTCCTTCGGATCCTCTCTTGGATAAGCCATCCCTCTTTCCTACCATCATCCACCCATGTGATCAATGTCAGTGGTGTTTATGCCAACATAAGTAATGCTGCTAGTTTGGGGTTGAACACGTCTTTCTTCAGTTTGGCTTCTTGTAGCTCGTCTTCTTCATTTGCAGGTATATCTCATTTTAATGGCATATAATTCATGAGATTCACTACCTCATGTAACGTTTCAGAGCATGATCGATCATAATTCCTGGGGCCATTCAGAGGAATGGCTTCAAATTCTATAGAAATTTATGTTTTGATCTGTATCCTTGTTAGCATGCATATTTGTCAAACAATACTTCAAGGAGGCTTTATGCGTGGAGAATCGATGGTTCTTTCCCTCTTTCATATTCATCTGGATTTGTTTGTGTGAATTGAGATTGATTATATGAGCATTATAATGTGTGGTTTTTTTCCTAGTTTGTTTATGCTATTGGGTGGGCGGAAGAGAACGAGTTTATGTGTAAGACCAAAACTACAAGTTTATATATTCAATGTCTCCGTTGCATTTTAGACTTGATGTCAACGTGCCTTTCATATCTCGATGTCATTGCAGATAGGCACCGTCAAATTTTTGTTTAATAAGCTTTTTAAACTGTTGAAATTCCGCAAACACAATTTTTTTTTATCGATTTGGAGCTTTAGTCGAATTTTTAGGATTTGGCTAGGGTAGAGATTTTAAATGTATAATTTATCATGTTCGGATTTTGGATCAGAAGAACTCGACTCATATTTGAAATTTTTTATGAAGAAAATCCAGTTACATTTACATACTCCATTGTAAATATGTATAAGCCAACATTTCCAATATTAATTTTGAGATTTAACCTGTCAAACTCTTGCCAAGGTGTGGCAGGGCAGATAGTCTAGAAACAACCTTTATGGATTCTAGTTGGAGGGTATTGTCTTTTCCGGGATACATTATTGGAGCTTGTCTTTATCCAGTGGTCTTCAGATTTATCAGAGGGAATCACTTTTAATAAAGAGGGGTTGTCACCATCTGTCACACCTCTCTTGAACGCCATCCTCATGTTGCTTTCATCCAAAAAAACAACACGGTCTAAATGTAGAGTGCTCATGATTAGAATAGACTCTCCACAAGGGCATACAAGTTTGGGAATGTTGTGGGCTTATCCAGTCACAACTCTTGTCTCCCGGTTCTTCTGAACCGCCTTGACAACAATGGCTATAAGCCGCTCTTCGGTGGAAGGATAGATGACTCGCACATGCCTGTAGGTGCTACAAGAAACACACCATATGCATTAGAGAATGTGCAGTTGATAGATCTATCATAACATTCAACCACAAGACCGAGCAGGCTAGATTTCACAATCTGGGTGAACAAAAGGAGTGCGTAAAAATACTAGTTCTGCTTGGGAGGATGTTGCTTCAACTGGACGTGGATCTATGAAAAAAACTCCAGGTCAGGGCTCAACACCTTTACCTTGTGTTGCATAAAACATTTGTTTCTATATGTTGAATGGTCTGATGGGATTATGAGACCTCTTTTATGCATATATCTATAACTAGTTCTTTCTATGTATATGTTCAATATCGATATCCTCATGGTTGGATCTTGCCCACCCACTGCAACAAAACATGCTTAGACATGCTTTTACAATTTTGTTTGCTAAATAATTATTAAATAATGATAAAGAGAAAAAGGCACAAAAAGAAGAGCTTCCTGAACACAGAAATGAACACAGAAATAAATTCCAGAGAAGGTGAAATAGTAAGTTACCAAAATAGACTTGTTGTGCTCCAGACATGCATTTGTCTTTGTCCTCTGATTTTCTCATAACAACTTCTTTCTCGGGTTCAACTCCTGAGAATTTAGGAACACCACCTTTTTTGGGTAGACTAAGAGTCCATTTAATGGATATTCTCATAATCTATCTAGTGTGCCCCTTCCATTGAATTTCCTGCAATTATGACATCGATCTGAGTTGTTCTCACAAGGAATATATTATGCATTAAAATTTTAAGTAGTTGTTTGTCTCAATTTGTAGGTTGATATATCTATCTGCTTTTAAAATTCAGGAGTGCGAGGACGACGGTCTAGACAAGAAGGACGGGGCTCAGTATCAAAGTCTCAACAAGAAGGATGAGAGGGACAACAGTGAGACGGATCAGAGGGATGACAAAATGATGGAAGGGACAACAGTGAGAAGGATGAGAGGGACAATAGGATGAGATGATGAACAAGAAGGACGAGGGAAGGAAGGAGGTCGAGGCCCAGTCTCAAAGTCTCAACAAGAAGGATGAGAGGGACGACAGAAGGATGAGAGGGACAATAGGATGAGATGATGCACAAGAAGGATGGGGGAAGGAAGGAAGGAGGTCAATGGAAGGCAGGGAGATGATATGATGCAAGGTGTTACAGTAAAAGAGAACCTGTTGCATGTAGAGGCGATGAGGCGATGAAGACAACATAATGCATCGACTGCAGGGTAACCATGCATGTAAAGGTGATGAAGACAATAGAATGCATCAAGTGCATAACCTGCACGGTAACCAATGCTATAATTTAGTATTAATCATTTTTTAAATGAATTATAAAATCTTACAAATAGACAAATTATATTTCCCTCCACCGAGACTATTTAGTCCCATCAATACCATTTGGGCGAATCACAAAATACAAATAAAACTGTTCAAAATTGGAAAAAAAGATTTGTAATTTTAATAAAAAGGAATTAATAAAAAATTGGTGAAAAAATAGATAAGGCATGTAAAAGATTATACAAAACAAACCTATTAATATCTCATAAAGCACCAACTAATGAGGAGTCAAACATAGTTGACTTCGTGTCGAAATCTATAGTCCCTTGGCTAGGCAAGGACTAATAAGAAATGGTATTTTAAGTGGTGTGTTATATCCCCAAACCGGTTAGCATTTCTCACTGTTATTACAGTTCTCTCATCAACAAAGATAAAAAAAAAAGAGACAAAAATATATCAATCATTATGTTGCTTATTACAGAGAAGATATTATAGTTCTCTCATCAGCAAAGATAAAAAAAAAGAGACAAAAATATATCAATCATTATGTTGCTTATTACGAAGAAGATTATACAATGTAATCCTACATATGAGGTTGTTGTTACTTAATATATGGGAATCCAACCAAAGGTTATTTTTTCATACAAAGTATGGCAAAGATAAAGTAATAAGAAATGGTATTTTAAGTGGTGTGTTATATCCACCATTGCTTTCTTTTCCAACAACTACTAAATTATATCACTGTTTAAGATTCAATTTGGTTGAACACGTGGCGAAAACTAGAAGAAAACCCAAACTTTCAATCTTCCTTCTTGTTCTTACAACTTGTTAAAGTTTACAATTGCTCTTGCATCAATTGTTTAAGAAAAGTAGTTGTTTAAGTTTTGAACCAAATTCACTAAACAAATGGATAGTATCATTCATACCCATAGGAAAGTGACACATTCAAAGAATAATTGATGATTATCTCAAGAAAAAGAAAGGAAGGGTTTACATCACCAATCTATATTAAGGCCATTTTGAACTACCTCTACCTAAAGAATAATTAATGTGTAATATCCTTGAATGAATATATTAAGAGAAAAAATCTAGTATTTAGATGAGGTCTGTTGAGAATTGTCTGACCAAATGAAGACTATTTAAAAATTGTGCTCATCACATAGTTCAAAAATATAGTGCAAAGCCCTTTCACAACCATCTATTTCTTTGCTTATTAAATTCATTGTGGGTATGAGTCTACCTCATTTGACCTCATTGGTCCTTCACTCCTTACATGTTTCTATTCACTAGATATGAGATTAGGCTATTATGAGATGCACCTTCCACCTGTGCAGGGTCAACTAGGATGTGAAGGATAATTTTTTGTGTGCATAGGTACAAACCAAGGCTTGAAATGCAACTTATGTCATCCACCAATGAAGCATGCTTTACTTAACATGAATACCTCCCAAAATTAATACACAACTTTCATGAAGAACTTCGCCCATTCTGTTGGAAATCAACTAGTGGGACATTGAATACATAAAGAACTCCACCCATTCTATTGGAAATCGACTAGTGGGACAATATCATACTCATTCAAAGGATGATACTTATGGCAGTGCCCTTCATCATATATAAATATGCATTATGTTAAAGAATATACATGGGTCAACTCCCGATAAAATGATTTGTGAAAAGTTCAGCCTTAGATGTCAACAAGCATAGGTCGACTTAGCATTACTCATAAATTTCTCACACATGTGGGATTAGCCTTAATGTTTTTTAACTCTCACACTTCTTTTATATTTGTAGTCTTCTTAACAAGCCTAGAAAGGCTCCCTTTTTGCTGCCGATAAATGTTGTTATATGCCATAATTTCTATCATTTCCATGTGAACAAATCTAATGATATATACATGAGTGATCGTTGTTATAATAGATATATGATTTTTGTTTGACTTGTCACTGTTATGATTGTGTTCTCTTGATTGCAAATTGCTTAAAGCACTGCCTACCACAATGATCACACATTGCATATGTTATCAATGGGTGTTGTTCACAATTAGAATGCTTCTCAATATGATCTATCACCAATACACAACTATGTAATGCATCAATCTGAGTACCCCACAATCTATTTGAAACATAGTAAGTAACTCCACCATTCCCCTATCTATATTTACATTTGACCATAGTATCTACCACATTTTGACCATTACAAGAATGTAGTCCATTTAGGCATTCAAATGAAAAAATCTCAACCAACTTGCTTACTCTTTCGAATGACCAACCATATTCCAATTACCTCTTCAATAAATGGAAATCATATGAGGTCTCTTCTTAGGGGAATTTGAGCACACATAATTTCTACATGGACTACTCGCTTTAATTATTCTTCATTGTATTTTCCATGGAACTTTGGTTCAATCAGTTGATTATATTTTTCTTCTAAAAGCAACATAAGTGACTAGTCAACAATATTATGCTTTGTGTTTGAGTCCATCTTATCTCATAGATTTCTCACCACTTGCAAGTTCAAACAAGAATATTGCAAAGTTGTACACATCACAACTTTCAGAAGATTTTCCCCGCAATGTATTCAGGTGTAAGATAACCTAGTGTTCCCTCTACTCGTGTGTGTTGAAGAAAAGGTATGAGGAACCTTACTCAATAATTTTTAGATCTTACTGGGCTAAGGAAAGATAATTGGGAATGTTACCCAGGGTTTATAGCCTTGGAATAAAAGAAACAATCACTTAATCCACGGGTATTAATTACAAGGGACCAAGGTAGTTTTTTTTACATATTATCTGTAACTATGCAAAGAAATAAACTAAACAAAAAATTACATGAGTGTGTACATGGAGACAAAAGTGAAATATGAACTAAATCATCAAAAACACATATGTGAGACTAAAATCAGAAGTCTGATTTTTATATTGATTTCATTCTGAGATACAATGCTGAATTCTCTTTATAAATCCCTGCGAGGGTAGGGACCAAAGTCATATTTAGAAGCCTCCGATGGGCACCATACAAAAAGACTTTGACAACAAAAGAAAAATGAAGCTAAAGATATGGATCAACTTGCCAAAAAATGTTGTCACTTGACTCTGTAAAATATTCATCAGCAGTCATAAAATTTAATTTATAAACAAACAAGAACACATAGACTGCCAAAGATAAATCATACACATTTAAAACAAGCTGTTGAAATATATGATTCAGTTTTGAATCCTGCTGCCTTCAATAAGACCCTGCTGTCATCAAGATAGTTAAACCTTATATTAAACTCAGAATGAATGGAAAATGAAAAGTATCTCACAAGTATAGAACAAACCTTATGGTTGAAGTTCTACCTCTATTATCTTTGTCTTTGTCTCTTCATTTGATTGAGATTTTATTCCTTCTCAATAAGTTATGGTAATTCAACTACCTTTCTTTAGTTAAGCCTAATTAGCTTAACTAATTAGTTAAGACAAATAAATAATAATATATATAAATAAGGGTCTAATTAAATAATAACTAAATAGGTAGGACCCCTTGTGACTCCCGTTCAATTTCTCTTAATAGTCATCAAAACATGAAGTATAAAACCCCAAACATTTGATTCAAACATCCTCCTTGTAACTCCCATTTTCATATTCATGATCAAATATTTTAATATCAACAAAATATAACATGACTATACCCAAAAAAAATAGCATTATATCCATGTTGTCTAAAACATTGTCTAAACATGTATTTGTTGTCTAAAACATTGTCAAAATAAAAAGACTTTCCTCAATAGAAAATAATATTAATCGGCATTGTTAGCCCTTGGTCAAGTATTAAGGAAGAAAGAAAAGATTAAAGAAGAAGAAAGACAAAGTATGAAGTGCGCGAAAGACACACAAATTGAGGAAGGGTCGAAGTGGTTAAAGAAGCATAAAAGAAGGAACGAAGTAAGGGAAAACAAGTTGTTGAAAGAGAATATCAAGGAAGACAAAGCAGCAAAGAGGATAGATCGTGGACAAGTCAACAAGCATAAGAAGACACTAATGGGTTCTTTGGAGCAACTCGCGGAGAAGAAGGAAGAATAGGTTGGCGAATTCCTTAAAATGCAAGTTATGTGGACCTAGGGTTTTGGCACCTGGACTTCGGTCTAGGGTTTCTAAGAGTCATGGAATGATAAATAGAGGTCTAGAAGAGTTGAGAGGGGGATAAAGGAGAGAGAAGTGGAGATGTAAAAGTGTTAAGTCTTAGAGCATTCTTGTATTTTGGATCTTCAGTTGGGTGCGAAGATCTATTCTGCAGCTGGGTGAGCAGGGAGAGGAAATAAAGAGGAAGAAAGAGAAGGATCTGTAACTAAGTGCGCATATAGAACTGTATATTTTCATATATTTGATCAATAAACATAGTTCTGTGGACGTATCCCTAGGGAGAGGGTGAACCACATAAAATGTTGTTGCTCTATGTGGTTGATGTTGTGTTATTTTCTATCTATTATATTGTTATTGCATTGTTGTTTTCCCTACTGAAGATAAGAAGATATAACTAACTTCGCGAAGTTAATCATAATACTGTTAAGAATCTCTAGGTTATATTGCGTTGTTATTTTGGAATCATCTTGCACTTCCTCTGGTTGTAGACACCTGTGTCCTACAACCCCTCTATTTCTACTTCGGGTGAGACCTCATCTGCTTCGCAAGTGTTGTCGAAAGGGCCAGTAGTTAGGGTTTGTTGGTGCGCTATTAAAGTTGAACCTTGGGTCTGCCCCTATGCCAACAAATGGTTCCGTTGTCGGGACCAAGATCTTCTTGAGGGAATGCCAAGGTGGTTTCCATCAAAGAAAAATATTCAGAAGTGGATAGAAGAACAAGAAAGGGACTTCCCCGAAGCTCAGAACAAAAACCCTAGAATTAGTACAAAAGATTGGTTAGGAAGGTACATATTTACTGACATGCACAAGATTTTCTTTGCAGGAGTTCATAAGGAGTTGTACGAGTGGCTAGCCAAACTAACATACACTCATTTTGAAATTAGATCTAGACCACCAGTGGTTTGGACAACGACGCTGATTAGGAAAGTCAAGAAAGTCGATAACACCATGTCTAGGACAATGGATCTCTGGTTTGATAGCACTATTGGAGGGTACATTACTGAATTTGCTATTGACAAAGTGGAATCATATAGTCAAGTGAAGAGGTATTTCTTCAAGGGACCTAGAGGGAGGTTTCTACACTTTTTGAAACTGAAGATTAAGATGCTATTGCATGAGAAGAATATCCTAAAGATACATTAATCAGTTGGATTTTAAAGCTAATGTTCAAAAATTCAAGCAGTGACAGTGACGTAGAGGCTGGACACATGCGCAGTGGGAGATCATTCAGAAAGGTTCCTCTTGCGAACCTGTTTAAGAAGAGTTACGGGCCATTGGCACAAGATGAAGATTTATACAGTGGAGAAGAAGCAGAGCGACCAGACGAAGAATATTCACAGTTTGCAAGGGCAGAGGAAGTAGAAACTGAGGAACTTTTCCTAGAAGAACCAAAAACTTCAGGGGCTATGCCTACTATCGAAGTAAGTATTACTACTCCTCTTGTTTTAGTAGCAGTAAGTAACCAGAGTAACCAGAGTAATTAGATCACTCAGAGCACTGTTACAAGCAGTTTAGTACATACTCAGTTGAGAAACCAAGGAAAATCCATGGCAGATGAAATGAGGTGACCCATTTTCAGAGGAGATGGATCTGAAGATCCTAACCAACACTAGCTCTTATGTGAAGGTGTATGGAGCATTAAGCAAGTCACCGACGAAGCTGTTAAGAGAGCTCAGTTTAGTACTACCCTGAGGGATCATGCATTGAGTTGGTATATGAAGTTTGTTATAGGATCTGTACAGCCTAAACCGCTGAATGAAATTAAGATCGCATTGAGTGCAGAGTTCAAGAAGCCTACGTCAGAGTCGCAGTGCATTACAGAGTTGAAGGAAATCAAGCAGAAGGTGACTGAACCTGTTTGGGAATTTCATCAGAGGTTTAAGACCTTGACAGGCCATTTAAGTTTTCATATTCCAGATGAACAACATAAGGAATGGTTCATCGCTGCCCTCCTGCCACACATTAGATTTCCTTTGATGCAACATAAGGTCGCATTGTAGGTTGAGGCATTAGAGATTGCCATGAAACTAGAAGCAACCCATGTAGGAGAATCCAATCCAGGTATGAGTAAGATTTTGAATCAATTAACTAGTTTATTTTTACAGGTTGAAGACATGAAGAAATATAAAGAAAAGGAGAAAAGAGAAGACATCTGGTGTATTAGATGTAAAGTAGAGGGCCATGACAAAGAGCACTGTCCTTTATTTAATGAATACTTTTCCTCTGGAGCCCCTAATCCTTTGAAGCAAGTTACTTTACCATTGTGCGAGGTATGTAGAACTAGACATCGCCTTAGTGAATGTTATTATATGCAGAAATATGTCCAAACACCCACTAATATTTATTGTACATTCTGTAAATCTGTGGGGCATGATGAGAAGGACTGTAGGGCTTATGACCTCATGCATGAAAGGTCAAGGGATGCATATATAATTCAAGGAGAATTATAGCAAGAAGGGAATGTTGTGCAGTTCAATTCCCCAGAAAGAGGAAACTTCAATCCTCATGGTGGGTTCAAAGGAAGAGGAGAAGGAGGAGGCATGGGTCGAGGTCGAGGCTAGATTATTTGCTATAACTATGCCCAACCCGATCATTTGGAAATGGATTGTCCGAAACCTTGAACCACTTGCAGCTACTGTAATTCGTTTGATCATTTCATTGAAGACTGTCCAGTATTGTTAGATAAAGTTTAGGAAAGACGAGGTGGAAACCAACAAGTTCAACTAATATCAGCTGAACCTCATGGTGAGGAGCCTAGAGTTGTTGTTATTACTAGAGGAGGATCTATCACGGGAGAAGATAGGGTGACTCCAGGAAAGACTATATATGGATTAGGGATCATAAGAGCTTCAAAGAAGGCCCCATTGTTTGATCCAAGGAAAGAGAAGCATACTTTTGAATAAGCAAGAAGAGAATTATAAGGTGAACAAGCTTCTTCATCTAGGGCACAACTAGAAGTAAGGGAATGTGAAATGCCTCTAGCATTTGATTAGTCCATCCCACATAGGCAAGGAAAAGAGGTAAGCAATCTTGTGGACTTCTTGTATACTTGTATCAATTTGATTAAAGATGAAAAAGTTGTGCAAGAAATACAACACCTGATAAGACAATATAAAATTGGAAGAGTAGATCCTCTGCTCAATAGATTTGTGAATCAAGTATCTATAAAAAGGAGGATAAGCAAGGAATTGCACCTTAGTGCTCTGATTGGAGACTACGACATAGACTATGTGGTCCTCGACTTGGGATAAGAAGTAAATGTTATGACGAAGCAGACTTGGGCATTGATGGGAAAACCTAAATTGATTTACTCTCCTATTAGGCTCAGGATGGCTAATCAATAGACAGTGAGCCCCTTTTGAAGACTTGATCATGTCCATGTAGACATCGATGTAGTGAGGACATTTGCAGACTTCGAAGTGATCGATATTGTTGATGATAGATGTCCCTATCCTGCACTGTTGGGTATTGATTGGGCTTTCAACAATTTGACTGTTGTTGACCTAAAAAAGAGAAGAATGACATTTGAAGGTGATGGCCTTAGGGTCATTGCACCTCTTGAGCCTGATGAAGGTTGCAGATACACAGAACCCATAAGAGAAGAAGACCGTGCCTATGAGCTAGAGAACATCTATAAATTGACAACAAGACAACATGATTATATTAATCCTACAACAGATGGAAATCCGAGTTGGTGAAGTGAAAGTGCATCCTCTTCAGGTTCAAAAGAAGCATTGGAAAATTGGCAGAACAAAATGTACGAAGCCTTTACGCGGAGGTGTGCCAGATTGACTAAGGCAGTTCACTGGATTGGCACAAAAGTAAGTAATCTTCCTACATTCGATGGCTTGAGCAATTTAGAGACATTTCTATTCAAATTTGAAGGAATTGCACCAATACAACAAAGGTTGTTGGCACTAGATGAAGCCTTGAAATCAATGACAACTAGATGGTGGGAAACACACAAGAAGAACATCGTGGAGTGGGTACAATGTCACACCTTGTTGAAAATGTGCTTTTCAAACCAAGATGAAGGTGGCGAAGTCTGATACACAGGTCAGAGTTGTCCTAAAAACCATGTGTGAAGTTGTGAGGGAGCCTGGAGCAGCATTCCTAAAGAAAAATGGGAACATAAGTTCATTAACACCTTAGATACTACGCCTATCAACTGGTATCTTTAAGCAGAACTGCGCTTATCCACTATATATTGGTATGGTATGACCTAGAAATTTATAGCTACGTTCCTATTTGAAAGTTAGTACCCCACAATAGATCAAGCTTTACAAATTGTAAGACAGAAGGTCTTTGAGGAGGCACCAAACCCCTCTCTGGAACAAGAAGAAGATGAATGGACTGCATCTCTTCAACGATTACAACGTTGTTATAATATTAATGCGGATGAGGATGATGACGCTAGGAATGTGAACATTTCAGAAACTGAAGGACAAAGAGATATAGAAGGGCTAGGGATTGAATTACCTTTTGTTGGGCAGCCTATTAAAATTAAGAAGGTTAATATTGGAACAGAGCAGGCACCTAAGTTAGCAAATGTTGGAGACTATTGGGATGATGCTACTATTAGTAAGATTACAGAACTATTGCATGAGTATCAGGACTTGTTTCCAACCAACTTCACTGACATGAAGGGCATTAAAGTGCCCATGGGAGAAATGAAGATTCCTTTGAAAGTAGATGCAAGGCCTGTCAAGCAGAGGCCTTACATATTGAATCCCAAGTACAAGAAGAAAGTTAATATTGAATTAGATAGAATGCTGGAAGCATGAATCATAGAACTAGTTGCAGAATATGAATGGATCAGCCCTATGGTGGTCCAAGATAAGAAGTCAGGAGAAATTAGAATCTATGTAGATCTAAGGAAATTGAACGATGCATGTTTACATGATGTATTTCCTACACCTTTTACTGATGAACTTATAGATAATGTAGGAGGACAATAAGTTTATTCATTAACAGATGGATTTTCAGGCTATCACCAGATCATAATTGCTAAGGACAGACATAAGATTACATTTGCAATAGAATGGGGTTCTTTTCAATACATTGTGATGCCTTTTGGGTTGAAGAATGCACCAACCATCTTTTCCAGGGTGGTGGTCGAAGCATTTAAGGAATTTTTACATAAGTTTTTGGAGGCATACTTGGTTGACTGGACCGTTTTTAGTCTACTGAAAGATCATATTGAATGTTTGAGATTAATGTTAAATAAGTGCAGGGAATGTCAGATTGCCCTGAACTTGAAGAAGTGTATTTTATTTTCCCCTTTTGGAGTGTTGTTAGGACACATTGTGTGTAAGCAGGGGTTTTTGGTAGATCCTTCCAAGATTGCTATCATTGTTGATCTACCCCCTCCTACTTTGGTTAGACAACTGTGCACTGCATTGGGACACACTGGATATTATCAAAAGTTTATTAAGGGTTACGCACAAATAAAAACACCTATGGAAAAGATATTAAAAGAGGATAGTAAGTTTCAATGGATAGAGGAATGCCATCATAGCTTCGACACACTAAAGCAGAAAATGGCCACTACGCCTATTTTGGTTTTTATAGATTGGAGTAAGGAATTCCATGTTCATGTCGATGCTTCATCCATTGCATTAGGAGTAGTTTTGGTATGACCAGGTGCAATAGATATTTACCACCCTAAAGCCTTTTATAGCAGGAAGCTTTCTACATCTGAAATGAATTATACTACCATTGAAAGAGAAGGCTTAGCTATGGTATATGTGCTATAGAAGTTTTGACACTAATTGTTGGGAGGACATTTTAAGATGTTTACTGATCATTCTGCACTAAAGTACTTAGTTAACAAGCTAGTGTTGGGGGGAAGAATATGCAGATGGCTATTATTATTCCGAGAGTATGACTTTGAGATTGTGGTCAAGCCAGGACGAATGAATAAGGGACCTGACCACTTAGCCAAGTTAGAACATGGAGAGGAACCTACCAGTTTGGATGATACACTACCAGATGCATTGTTGTTGGCCATCAGAAAAGTCCATGATCACTTTGCCAAGATAGTCCAGTTCCTATCCACAGCAATGGCACCCCGCGAATATACAGTTATTCAGAAGAAACAATTGGTAGTCCGTGTTGCAGATTTTCAACTTATAGTTGGACAATTATATAAGATGGGACTAGATGTGATCTTAAGAAGATGTGTTATGGATTCAGAAAGACCATTGATCCTTGTAGAAGCACATGAAGGCAACACAGGAGGACAGTATGCAAGGAAAGCAACAACGTAGAAGGTTCTCAAAGCTGGCCTCCGGTGGCCCACTTTACATAAGGATGCTAAGGAATACTACGGAGCCTGCGATGTATGTCAAAGAATAGAGAAGCCTCCTATAAGGGATGATATGCCTTTAGCTCCTCGGTTAACTTTACAGACATTTGAGAAATGGGTTATTAACTTTGTGGGACCTATCAACCCACCAGGAAAGCGCACAAGAGCTCGATACATTATCACAACTACGAAGTATTTGACTAGATGGGCAGACACAAGAGCAGTTAAGGACTGTAGTGCAACTACAACTGTAGGGTTCATCTTTGATGATATCATAACTAGATTTGGATGCTCGAAGATTCTTATGAGTGATCAAGGCACACATTTCATTAACAAAAATATTGAAGCCTTGACCTAGCACTTCAAAGTTCACCATCATAAGAGCACACCATACCACCCACAGGTGAATGGTACAGTGGAATCTTTTAATAAGATCTTAGAGACAACACTGACTAAGATTTTTAGTTTTAATAGGGATGATTGGGATTTGAGAATTCCAGCAGTATTGTGGGCTTATTGCACTACTTGCAAAAAGTTAACAACGCAAACTCCCTTCAAGTTAGTTTATGGCCTGAAAGCAGTGGCACCTATGGAATATTTGGTTCCTAGTTTAAGAATTGCAACATTTACAGGTATGGATGACACCAGTTTCGTTCAAGATAGGCTCACGCAGTTGATGGAACTAGAGGAAGACATGTTCATTGGAGGATTTCATCAGTGTAGAATTCTTGCAGAAACCCCGATAGATCTAGAATTCTAGTTAAATTGAACACAAATAATTTGCTGATATTCAAGAGATGAGAGAAAGTTTTTGCTCCATAAATCAGAGAATTATATTAATAAAAAATGAATATACATGAGCAACCGCACTCAAAAAG
This sequence comes from Picea engelmannii, assembly GCA_009831015.1. NCBI lineage: Eukaryota > Viridiplantae > Streptophyta > Pinopsida > Pinales > Pinaceae > Picea > Picea engelmannii. Next base: position 301,384 of record ML782128.1, on the reverse strand, counting down.
AAGAGAGGAGGTGAATATATAGAATTTCCAACATAGAAATTCTAGTCAAAAAAAGCTAGAAATAGCTAAAATAGGTGTCATAAGCTAAGGGAGACCACATAGTTCGACCTAGACCACTAAAGATACATGTCACACACTCATTAATGTCCACAAGAG
>ML782128.1:280484-300662 GCA_009831015.1 Picea engelmannii | reverse complement strand
CCCCCCCAAAAAAAAAGAGGAAAAAAAATGCTAAGTGGCCAAAAGTGACCTACTTAGTTGTCTCCACCACTCCAAGCAAAGCTCTCAGTTATGAAAATTTATTTTCAGTGAAGGACTTGGTGAAGATGTTTGCAACCTGCTGCTTTGTGGGGCAGTACTGCAATGAAATGATTCTGTCATGAATCAGCTCGCGAATGTAATGCATGTGAATCTCGATGTGCTTGGTCCTCTGCCTCTGAACTGGATCAATCGATATCTGAATGGACCCCTGATTGTCACAAAATATGACAGTCGAAGTGGATACTGAATACCAAACTCGGAGAGAAGCCCTTGCAACCAAACATCTTGTGTAGCTGCATTCACTGCACCTCTATACTCTGCCTCTACTGTAGATAAAGCAATCGTGGATTGCTTCTTGCTAGACCAATAGAATGGCCCTGAACCAAAGCTGAAAACATAACCAGAGGTGGACTTGCGATATGTACCATCGCCAGCCCACTCAGAATCTATGTACCCAATCAATGAAAGTGGGCAATCTGCAACATAAAAGATACCAAAACTAGGAGTACCTTTCACAAATCTAAGGATTCTCTTTGCAGCTTTCCAGTGAATCTCATGAGGCTCCTGCATATATCTGGAACAAAATCCTACTGCAAAAAATATATAAGGTCAGGTGTGAGTAAGATACAACAAACTCCCAACCAACTGCCGATACAGTGTACTGTCCACCAAAGGTGTAGTACCCGTATCCTCAAATTTGACCCCCGAAAGAAAGGGAGATGCTGCTGGCTTGCATTATGTCATCTGAAAGCGGACAAGTAGATCTAATGCATACTTAGACTGTGCTATCTTGATCCCTGAAGTAGACTGAGAAACTTCAAGACCAAGAAAGTAGTGCAACAGTCCCAAATCTGTCATGGAAAATCGATGGTGCAATGCTGATTTTGCCGAATCAATAGATGAAGTAAGGTTCCCTGTCATCAGTAAGTCATCTACATAAAGTAATATCAGCAAAAGGGAATCATCATGTTGCAACAAATAAACATTCGGATCAGATTTGCATCGAATGAATCCAATGGAAAGCAGGAAAGAATCCATCTTTGCATACCAGGCTCTAGGAGCCTGTTTTAGGCCATACAAAGATTTCTTTAATCTGCAAATGAGGGAAGAGTTCTAAATGTATCCCTGTGGCTGATCCATATAGATATCCTCCTTGAGATATCCATGAAGAAATTCACTCTTCACATCCATGTGGTGAACTTCCCATCTGCGAGAAGTGGCAATGGCCAAAACTAGTCAAATGGAGTCCATTTTTGCAACAGGTGCAAATGTCTCTATGTAGTCTATGCCATGTACCTGTGAGTATCCTTTTGTGACCAGTTGAGATTTGTACTTTCTGATCTCACCATCTGCAGCAATATTTGTTTGATATATCCATCGACATCGATCAATCTTTCTTCCTTTCAGAAGTGGAACCAAGTCCCATGTGTTGTTTTCCATAAGAGCAGAGTACTCTTCATCCATGGCAGCCTCCCAGAGTGGGTTTCCAGTAGCCTCAGAGTGTGACTTTGGATATGAACCAAGTGAAATATAGCAATGTATGGGTAGCAAAGGTTCTGTGGCAGCTAGGGCTTGTGGAGCCCCAAAAAACTGTGATCTAGTCCTTCTTGTATCCGTAGGATGACCGACTAGTTCACCCGCATCTTGCAGGGTTTTCTCTGCCCAAGTTGGCAACTGAGTTGGATCAGCCATGAGCTGCTCCTCATACTCTATGTCAAACCTAAAAGGTTGCTTTGATGGCTGTTCTAAAATGCTTGAAGAAGTTTCTGACTCCTCCTCATCAGTGACAACAAGCGGTTCCTCGGCAGGGTCTTCTGAAAAATCATGTAGTGATTCTTCTTCAAACTTCATACTTCGAGCTAGAATGAACTTTTCAGTGTGAGAGTCCAAAAATATATATCCTTTGATACCTTTAGGATATCCAACAAATATGCATTCAACACTTTGAGGCTCCAAAGCCTTCCTCTTATCTGTCGAAATGTGAGCCCATGCTCGTGAACCAAAAATACGAAAGTGCGACACTTTCGGTTTCTTACCGGTCCAACATTCAAAAGGAGTGGTGCCTTTGAGTGATTTGTGAGGAACTCGGTTCTGAATGTATGCTGAACAATTAATAGCTTCAGCCCATAGCTTGGGAGCTAATGTTTTCGACTGTAGCATACAATTTGCCATCTCTTTTAAGGACCGATTTTTCCTCTCCGCAACATCGTTCTGCTGTGGTGTATATGGTACTGTGTGTTGTAGTTGTATACCTGCATCAATACAAAGTTGCTGCAAATATTTGTTGACATAATCCCCCCCATTATTAGTACGAAGTATCTTAATATTACACCCAGACTCATTCTCAGCATGTGCTTTAAATTCTATAAGGCATTCAAATACTTCTGATTTTAATTTCAAAAAAAATACCCAAGTAAAGAGAGAGAAATCATTTATGAAGGTGAGTACATATTGAGCCTTACTGATTGAAGGTTGTGGGAATGGGCCTGTAATGTCACTATGAATCATCCCAAGAGGTGAAGAAGCTCTCCGTACCTCCCCTTTGTCAAACTTTTTCTCTGGATTCTTGCCAAGAATGCATCCTTGACATACACCACTTGTGAATTTAATAGCTGGAAATCCTTCTACCATGTTTTCCTTGCTGAGTTGATGCAAGTACTTATAGTTTAGATGGCCAAATATTTCATGCCATAACCTGCTGATATCATTAGATTATGACAGAAATACAGTGCTAATATATTTAGGAACAAAGTGGGAAAAGAAATACAAACGAGAACTGTGATCTGCAATTCCATGTGCAAGCTGTGAGCCTGTGGAAATTTCGATAATCACTACGGAGTCTAGAGTGAACTCCACCTTCCTTCCAGAGCTGGAATGAGTGATATGATATATCAAGAGAAGATTTTCAGACAATGAGGGTACATGAAGCACATTTGTGAAGCAACCCCCTTCAAGATCAACAATTCCTTCTCCGTACACCTTTGCGGGTGTGGCATCTCCCAAGTAAATTGGGGATCTGGTGCTTTCTTCAATGGAGGAAATTCATATTTTGATGCAGCCATATGGTTTGATGCACCTGAATCAAGGATCCAAGATGATGGAGTGGATGTGACAGCCATTAAAGCATGACCATCTCGTGCTCTCCCTCCCGTTCTGTTATCATCTTTCTTCTTTGCATTTTTGGGCACCGTGAGATTGTGCTGCTGCAATTACTTAGCCATCTCATTGATAGTCTTCCTCATGCAATTTTATTTGGGATGAAAAACTTTGGAACAATAGCTGCAAAGTGTTATTTCCTTCTTCTTCTTCTTACCCTTAGGCTCATAAGAGTTCTCTGAAGATTGTGCAAATCTCTCCTTCTTCGATTAAGGAAATTTACCCGTTCCATTTTTCTTGTCTTTTCCACTGCTCTTTGGAGCATCAGTAGCCGCAAGTGCTTGGTTCTTGGAACGCTTGATGGCACCCATTTGGACTAACTTAGCTTGATCTTGATTCAATGCTGCAATGAAATCATTTAATGGAGGCGTTTTCCATTTTCCTGAGTCAATTTAGATGCTTGAAAAGATGACACAAATATAGAATATTCAGGGCCTAGTTTCAAGAGAATTGAAAGGATGAGCTGTTCTTCCCCTTTCGTGAATCCACATGCATTAAGTTCAACGAGGAGGGATTTGAACTTGGTGAAGAATTCTTGCAGGTTGCTGAAATGAATTGTACTTAGGGATATGAGTTCATTCTCCAGTTGATGCACTCTCATTGCATCCTACTTGTCGAATAGTCCTTCCAATGTGGTCCAGACCACATCGGGAGTAGTGGCTCCACTGACACAAAAGAGGAGATCTCTGGAAATTGATAGGCATATCAGCCCAATTTCTTATCTAATTTATTGAAATACTTTATCTTCTCCACTGCAATAGTTGGTTCTTTCTCTGTTCCCATTGTTACCTAGTAAAGCCCTTTGCTTTGGAGGAGCAGAGAGATCTCTGTCTTCCATTCGAAGTAATTGAAAGGATTTAGAATGAGTTTTGTGGGATGAGAGAGATGATCCATTACTGCTTGCTATGCCTCTTGATGATCTATACCTGCAAATAAAACCGTGTACAATCCACTAGATTCAATCTAGCTCTGATACCATGTAGAATTCTTGTAGAAACCCCGATAGATCTAGAATTCTAGTTAAATTGAACACAAAGAATTTGTTGATATTCAAGAGATGAGAGAAAGTTTTTGTTCCATAAATCAGATAATTATATTAATAAAAAATGAATATACATGAGCAACCATACTCAAAAAGAAGAGAGGAGGTGAATATATAGAATTTCCAACATAGAAATTCTAGTAAAAAAACGCTAGAAATAGCTAAAATAGGTGTCATAAGCTAAGGGAGACCACATAGTTCGACCTAGACCACTAAATATACATGTCACACACTCATTAATGTCCACAAGAGTTAAGTGATGTGCATTATCTCACTTAAGCTCACTTAACTGACAAGAGAAGCAGTTCCAACTCACTTAATTGACCCGAAATAGTAGTTACTAATAATAGTAACGACAAAAATCATTAATTAAGGAATAAATCTCTCACTCAAAGAGGAGGTGCGCATTCCCTAATAATAGATGAGTTTTTTCATGGGGGAGTTGGAATAAATCATGAATAAATCAAGAAAATCAAGAAAATCAAGAACCAGGAGTTGAGTCTTGATCTAAAATTAGCAGTTTTCCCTAAAATCTAGGGATGCGGTGCCCTTCTTCTCTATGTGACCAAATTAGGTGAAATAAAGTGTAAATGAATGTATTAACCAAGATCTAGGAGTCTAAACTAGGTATAAACTAATGTAAGTTAGGGTTATGCTCCAACAATCAGTAGGTACAAAAAGAACGAGAAAAGGCTTACCATGACTGACATATAAAGAAGAAAGAATTTAAACAAGGAGATTTGGTACTTTTATACGACAGTAAGTTCATGAAGCAACCAAGAAAGTTCAGGACACATTGGCTTGGGCCATTTGAGGTTGTCTATGTTAATGAAGGAGGAGCTTCACAATCGAAGACTCTTAAGGGAGAACGAAAGGATGGTTTAGTAAATGGAAGCCAGTTGAAGCTGTATTATGACAACTAGTTGCCTCACAACTCTCAATAAAAGCAAGGAAGAAGGGTCTAGGTACCAGGTGTAGTTGAAAGTGGGTACGAGACACCGAAAATATAATCTGCACAAGATAGGGAGGGATAGAGTAGAAAGCACAAGTTTCTCCGCACAATTCACAGTCGAAGTAATATAGGAGGCTCAACCCTACAGTGACTCAGGATGAGTCACATGTGTGTGTTGGTGGCATGTTGGCCCTTGGTCAAGTATTAAGGAAGAAATCAAAGATTAAAGAAGAAGAAAGACAAAGTATGAAGTGCATGGAAGGCACACAAACCAAGGAAGGGTTGAAGTGGTTAAAGAAGCATAAAAGAAGGAACGAAGTAAGGGAAAGAAAGTTGTTGAAAGAGAAGATCAAGGAAGAAAAAGCAACAAAGAGGATAGATCATGGACAAGTTAGCAAGCAAAATAAGACACTAATGGGTGCTTTGGAGCACCTTGCAGAGGAGAAGGAAGAACATGTCAACGAAGTCCTTAAAATGTGGGTTATGTGGACCTAGGGTTTTGGCACCTAGACTTCGGTCTAGGGTTTCTAAGAGTCATGGAATGATAAATAGAGGTCTAGAAGAGTTGAGAGGGGGATAGAGGATAGATAATTGGAAATGTAAAAGTGTTATGTCTTAGAGCATTCTTTTATTATGGATCTTCAGCTGGGTGTGAAGATCTATTCTGAAGCTGGGTGCATAGGGAGAGGAAATAAAGAGGAAGAAAGAGAAGGAAATACAACTGAGTGTGCAAATAGAACTGAATATTTTCATATATTTAATCAATAAACACAGATTTGTGGACGTAGTCCTAGGGAGAGGGTGAACCACGTAAAATCTTGTTGCTCTATGTGGTTGATGCTGTGTTATTTGCTATCTGTTATATTGTTATTGCATTGTTGTTTTCCCTACTGAAGATAAGAAGATATAACTAACTTCGCGAAGTTAAGCATAATATTGTTAATAATCTCTAGGTTATCTTGCATTGTTATTTTGGAATCATCTTGCACTTCCTCTGGTTGTAGACACATGTGTCCTGCAACCCCCCTATTGCTACTTTGGGTGAGACTTCATCTGCTTCACAAGTGTTGCCGAAAGGGCTAGTAGTTAGGGTTTGTTGATGTGCTGTTAGAGTTGAACCCTGGGTCTACCCTTGTGCCAACATGCATTACAACCCATATTTACTATGTGAGGAATTTGGCCTCTTTTCACTGCTGCCCTCTTTTGATCTTTCTATTGCAGCCTTAGGATGATCGAAACCTTGAGGGTGGATCTCGTTGATGACATAGGAGAAATTGTCTTTGAGATGAAGATGATAGGACACAGATCTAGATGAATCTTTTGATGACTTGGATGGAGTAGCCATTCCTTTTCCTTTATCTGGCTTTGTCTTGGGAACATTAGTTTTTGTCATTTTACTTGCACGAGAAGACTGCATGGGTGAGACAACATGAACAACTTGAGAATTTTGATTTTTTTAAGGTGGAGGAAGGGGTAATGGAAAAGATGCAATATGCCAACCATGGTGATGAGCAACAGGCTGATGGACAATCTCTTTCCAACCATCATTGGCAGGTGGTTCTGGTTGCATAGACACATGAGGGGGAACATGGATACCAACAAATTTTTGATGTGGCTAGAAGGGAGGTCTCTCAGGTCGAGGCTGGAGGATCCCATGGCCAACTAGGTTGAAGAACCCTGCTTGAAAGAGCCGATTTAATTCATGTGGATCAACATCAAAATGTATTGAAAACCATGGCCTTCTATGGTCCCAATGATAATTCCCTCTGCCTCTATTTGCACCTCTATTAACACCTCTGCAATTGCTGCCCCTGCTAGAGAAGCTCAACCCTAAGCAATATTCCAACATGACATGAAAAACTCTTAACAATCCATGCATCAATCTCTACCTAAATAAAATCAAAAGGTTGGCTCTATTATTCACCACAGAAGCACATGCAATCCATCAATCAATGTCTTAACATTCAACAATCAATTTGCCATTTGAAAAGGGATTGGTAGGGCTATTGGGAAGATGAGGGGGTTATAATGAGCAAAAAAGTGGCAGCATGGATGGGAAGTGACCAACAAATACTATTCAAGCAAATGCATCCATATCCAATTTCCCAACACCAATCATCAACTAGCCTTTTCTTTTATTATTAATCCTTTCTCTTTTCAACAAAATGAAATTCACAATAATAGAACATGGAATGTTTAAAATGTATTTGGGAAGGCGAGGGGCATATAATGAGTGAAAAAGTGAGAGCATGGAAGGGAAAAGACGTTATTGTTCTATTATATGCAATAGTATTTATTAAAAATAATCATCATCGCAATCATTTGCCAAAACATTTCTCTGTTCAATAACTCAAATCCAACACATAGGTGTTTTCATATTATCCAATATAAAACCCCAGGAAAGTCCCAGGATTGTTAAACTGTACAACTTTAATTTCCCCTTCCTTTTCTTTTTATCAACATAGTTTTCATAAAATACTATTATCAGAGTCTTTCCAACAGTTAAAACCAGACTACATCAAACACGTATGGGAGGCCGAGAACACCACATAAAGCCATCATCACAACTTTAATACTTGTTGTATAACAAATTGGGTTTTGAAACCTCATGTGAAATTGGTGCTTATCGTTTATTTTAACATTATACAACTTCAAAATCGACAAAACCCCCATGGATATATAACAAGTGAGACAAGACTTAACACAAATAACCAATCTTCCCACTGTCAAGTTAATCACTTATAACAGACATCAAGACCAGAGTTCAAATCTCTTAATTTCCATACACTAGATAAAAGAATTGAGGTCTGGGAGCACGAAAGGATGAAACATACATCAAGGGTTTGCAAAAAAGACATTTAACCATCTCTTATCACAACAAACTTTCCACAGACCTCTCATGGTGGCCGCAAGGCAAATACACCCATATATTCACAAACAGTTGAAAGGTAATTTGAAGGATATATAAGTCTTCCAAAGACTGGGTACTAGAGTTAAGAAAAACAACTGTTCTTTTGTTCAAAGAGAAAAAGAAACCCTTGAATTTTAATGACCAGAGATGATTGAAACCAAAAATACTTGCCATAAATATTTTCTAACAGTCATAACACAGAAGAAATATTCATTATGGGTATAAAACAATCACATAATCCAAACAAAAAAGAGTTTTGAACACTATTCTCAGCTTGAAGAATTTAAATGCCAACATGGAGGAACCTCCACTTAAATGTAATCTGCACAATCGTGATACCCACATACATCCATTTACACTTTGGAATCAAACACAGTCTGTAAGAAAATCTAAGAGCCAACATCATGATTTTATTCTAAGCAGAGCTATATTTCATGAATGGAGAGGTAAGATCCATCATACATGTATGGAGAATGCCAGAAAACCAACAAGCATGATTGTTCTTTCCAAGGCCAAGAAAAACGGAGGCAACATCAGCCAAAGCAACCAACACAAATGCAAACCAAGTGAGGGTGGCGACATCGAGGTAGGGTTAGATTTATATGCAGTAATTGTATGTTCTTTCTCACATTAATTCCATCAACTATAGCCAAATACGATGATCCAGAAAGGTCTTTTAATGACTGTGGTTGAGTTTTTTAATTGCATGTGTTAATTAACCCTTTGAGAAGCTTAATGAAAGAATGAGGAAATAAGAGGAATTATGACAACCATATAAATATATGTAGATCTGAAATGAAGTAATAAACAACAAACCATAACAAGAGAAGTGATAACGGAGTTCGACACAAAATTGCCTACGTCTCCGGGCCTTTGTCTCAGTGGGGGAGGTTTCTTTATTTCTGTTCAAAATCTCAAAAAGTACATCGTAGTAGTGCCATTTGGCTACAAGACTGATCTGGTCATGTTCTTCCATATCTCTAGAACCCAACAGAAGAAACGACATGCAAAACGGATGACCGGAGCTCCCAGAAATGGCCCGCAAGCGTCTGCTCCTCAACAACTTCCCTGCATAAAAATGGCTTTGGCTTGGCTTCCCTTCAACATAAATCTGCTCTGACTGTCCTCCATGGCCTCAAATAGGCCTAGTTTTTATAGATTTGAAGTTGGTTATCATTTCCCAGCTTCCTCCCAAAATCTGGCCTCCAAAAATGCCCAATATCTCCCAAAAATAGCCAAAATCCACTATTACAGGCATAAAAATCAATTAAAAATCCATAACTATATAATAAAACCCACTTTAGCCTTAATATGGGCATAAGCCCCCCAAACTGGCTGCGCGCCCCCTATTCTCGGTCACATGCAACTAAATTTGGCCAAGCGCTAGCCCAAAGGGCTACGCGCTGGCCCATTCTTGCGCTAGCTCCTGGTTTTTGGGGATCTGCATAGATCCTCGGCCTAATAAAATGCGCCCTAAGGCATAGGCCCTCCCCGATTCGCGCTGGTGGTTACATGGAGGAGTCGAATTCCAAGGGCTAGGCCCTATCCCAATCTGTGCGCATAGTGGTTATGCTCTGGTGCCCGTGCCCTTAGCCACTGTGGTCACATGTCATATAATAAACCGTGGGCTGGGGCTTAGCCCCAGCCCTTTCCACCTCCAATTAAACTTTGCATTCAACTTAAACAAAATATTTTCCATATATCTATTAATTAACATTAGCAGGTCAGGTGGTAAGCCCGGTCCTACCAGTCCATAGCTTGGAGAAGGTCGGGCGATCGAACCCAGCAGAAGCCAAAATTTTTGTACAAACCAACAACCAACAGAGGTGTGCCATGTGGCAACCCAAGACTAAGCCACGTGGCACCTTTTTGTTAGCCAAACTCCATGCCACTTGTCAACATAGGATTGGACCACCTGTCTAACATGTATCTGTTCAGCCAACATGCCACTGTACCTGTCATGTTAGCTCATGCCACATGTCACCCTTATAGTGGTGACATGTGTCACCCTAAGACTGGTCCAAATCACCTATTGTATGCCCTGTCATCTGCCATGTGTCATCTCCAGATGCTACCACATCAGCTGTACAACTGTATGGTTTGTACAGTTAGCCTGCCACATGGACTGTACGGACTGTACAATCACCCTTTTTTTTACCTGTTTGGTTTTTCGATCAGAATGCGATATCTTTCGCATACAGAGCCCATTTGACAAAGTAAATATATGGCCAGAATCAGGAAGACGATACATACACAATGGAATTTGTTTCGTCTGATTCTGAGCACTTTCATTTTTGAGCCTTTTTGAGCCCTGTTAGACTTCTGGATCTGATTCTGGGTCACACCTCCCCACTAAAAGACCTTTTGGTCTCCAAAAGGTTACTGACCAGTCAACAAGCTCGGGATAGGCCTCCCGGCTTGTCCTTTGTCTTTGAACTCTGTCTTGTGCACCTGTCTCATCAAGATCAATTGTAACACAATCATGCCAACTGACAGTATATTGTTAGCCATTTGAACCCTGTTACATATTACTGCAGCCACTATCATCCATGTAGACAACATTACTAATGATAGCATCAAAAAGACGACTGCAAATGAGCTGATATACTTGAAATATTTACACGACATGAGCTTATCTTGAAGCAACTTATGATTGATTTTCCATTCAACAATCATTTCTTGTTCTTGCTTAAGATCGATTACTTCATTTGAAACAATTGTTGGTTTGTTGCTTGCTTTCACTGCCTTCTTTAATTGTTCCATTGTTTGAAGTGTTTTATTTGCCTTAACATGATGAGCATGAACCACATAATCTTGACCTACTTTGGTTTATTGATATTGATTCTTTGTCCTGTAGAAGATTGCCTTACGATCATATAAGTATGGACTACCTAAGACCATTCCACATTCTCTTAACGACACTACATCACATGTTACTTTGTCCACATACTTAGATGAAATTGCAAATTTGATTGTGCATTGCTTCGTTATGTGAATTTGATGATGATTGCTTATCCATTTAAGTGTGTAAGGCTTATGATGTACTTGTGTTTTTAACCCCAATTGCTTAACCAATTCTTCTGAAATTAGATTAGATTGAGATCCACTGTCAATTAATGTGTCTATCTTAGTGTGTCGCATGATTACCCTTATATGAAACAAGTTTCTTCTACAATCAATGCCTTCACCAATTTTACCTGCCATACCAACCAATGAGATCTTTGATTCATCACCTGAATCCAATCCCAAGTCTATGGGTCTTGTTGTCATTGCCACTGTTTGCATTCCCTTCTTTTCCTTGAACCACTTTGGCCTCTTCTCGAGATGCAACTGCCAACATTTGTCCTCATCATGTCCATCTTTCTTGCAATGCTTGCAAGAGGGCTTTCCTTCCTTCCTCGTCACCGCATTTGAATTCTTTCCATGCCATTTCCTCTTGTCCTCTTTCCTTGAAGATGATGATTCCCCTGACACACCTGTTTTTCCTGCTTCAATATACGCAGCTTGAACATAAACCTCATCAAGGTTAGTGGGTCCAAACGTGAATACAGTGTTTCTAATATGCACAACTAAACCTCCTATATACTTCATAAGAGTTTCTTGTGTTTGTAAAGGGATATCTAACATCAATACCATTTTTCGAAATCCATCGGTGTATTCTTGCATTGTTTGTCCTTTTCTTAGTTTTAAAGATTGCCATTCAATTAATGCTTTTTCTTTATAACCTAAAGGATAGAATTGTTTCCTAAGTGCAGAAATGAAGCTCTTCCATGATGGAAATACATTACCCACTTGTTGCGTTCCATTTTGCAACTTGCTTTGCCACTAGATGAGAGCTGTACCTACAAGTCTCAAAGATGCCAACTTGATTTGTGTGGCCTCATCCTTGATCTGTTTCACACTGTAGTAAACCTCCATCTGCCTGATCCAATTGTCAAGTTTCTCTGCATTTACTTCACCATCATATATGGGTAACTCAAATTTAACATCAATTTTTAACAATGGCATTTCATTCTTATGCTTATGAACATGTTTCTTTGTATTAGATTTATAACTTGAACTTGAAGAAGAAGGAGAAGAAGGAGGTGATGATGGAGGTGAAGGAGGAATCCAAGGATGATCCTCTTCCTCTTCACTTTTACCCTTTGAAGATTCACCCAAAACTGGTCTCTTTCGTTCCAAGTAATCCTCATACAAAACTTTCACCATCTCCGACATAGCAAGGAAAGTTTTCCGGAACTCTTTCTCATCCTGAGAAAGCCCTTCTTCTGATGCCATCTTCTCGCTATGAGAAGCTCTCTTTCTCAATCCAATTAATGGATTCTCTGCAACAAGCTCACCTTCACCACGCTGTAGCTTTTCCCTGGTTAACATGCAAAGCTCAAATCCAAACGTCAACTAGCTCTGATACCACTTGATCGGGAAAGATCTTTTAATGACTGTGGTTGAGTTTTTTAATTGCATGTGTTAATTAACCCTTTGAGAAGATTAATGAAAGAATGAGGAAATAAGAGCAATTATGACAGCCATATACATATATGTAGATCTAAAATGAAGTAATAAACAACAAACCATAACAAGAGAAGTGATAACGGAGTTCGACACAAAATTGCTTACGTCTTTGGGCCTTTGTCTTAGTGGGGGAGGCTTCTTTATTTCTGTTCAAAAGCTCAAAAAGTACATCACAACAATTCCATTTGGCTATAATACTGATCTGGTCATGTTCTTCCAGATCTCTAGAACCCAGCAGAAGAAATGGCATGCAAAACGGATGACCGGAGCTCCCAGAAATTGCCGGCAAGCGTCTGCTCCTCAACAACTTCCCTGCATAAAAATGGCTTTGGCTTGGCTTCCCTTCAACATAACTCTGCTCTGACTGTCCTCCATGGCCTCAAATAGGCCAGGTTTTTATATATCTGAAGTTGGTTATCATTCCCCAACTTCGTCCCAAAATCTGGCCTCCAAAAATGCATAATATCTTCCGAAAATGGCTAAAATCCACTATTACAGGCATACAAATCAATTAAAAATCCATAACTATATAATAAAACTCACTTTAGCCTTAATATGGGCATAAGCCCCCCAAACTAGGTGCGTGGCCGCTATTCTCGGTCACATGCAACTAAATTTGGCCAAGTGCTAGCCCAAATGCTAAGCGCTGGCCCATCTTTGCGTTAGCTCATGGTTTTTCAGGATCTGCATAGATCCTCGGCCTAATAAAATGCGCCCTAAGGCATAGGCCCTCCCCGATTCGCATTGGTGGTTACATGGAGGAGCCAAAGTCCAAGGGCTAGGCCCTATCCTAATCCGCACGCATAGTGGTTATGCTCTGGCGCCCGTGCCCTTAGCCACTGTGGTCACATGTCATATAACAAACCGTGGGCTGGGGCTTAGCCCCAACCCTTTCCGCTTCCAATTAAACTTTGCATTCAACTTAAATAAAATATTTGCCATATATCTATTAAGTAACATCAGCAGGTCGGGTGGTAAGCCCGGTCCTACCAGTCCATAGCTTGGAGAAGGTCGGGCGGTCGAACCCAATAGAAGCCAAAAATTTTGTACAAACCAACAACCAACAGAGGTGTGCCATGTGGCAACCCAAGATTGGACCATGTGGCACCTTTCCATTAGCTGAACTCAATGCCAGTTGTCAACACAGGATTGGACCACCTGTCTGCCATGTATCTATCCAACCAACATGCCATTGTACCTGTCACGTCAGCCCGTGCCACGTGTCACCCTTACAGTGGTGACATGTGTCACCCTAAGACTGGTCCAAATCACCTGTTGTACGCCCTGTCATTTACCATGTGTCATCTCTAGATGCTACCACATCAGCTGTATGACTGTACGACCTATACAGTCAGCATGCCACGTGGACTGTACGGACTGTACAATCACCTTTTTTTTTACCTGTTTGGGTTTTCGATTAGAATGCGATATCTTTCACATACGGAGACCGTTTGATGAAGTAAATATATGTCTAGAATCAGGAAGACGAGACAGATGCAATGGAGTTGGTTTCGTCTGATTATGAGGACTTTCATTTTTGAGCCTTTTTGAGCCCTGTTAGACTCCTGGATCCGATTCTGGATCATATGAGCACACCCAATACCTCCAGCGCATAGTCCACTATGTTTTCCACATAACATTTCAATACAAAAATTGAATTTCCCTCTTTTCGTTAAGATCATGAGTTTTATATGCATACTCGATATTTAGCACCAAATACATCTCATGTCCCACATTATTTGCTAGGGAAGGATTGCCACCTTATAAAACTTAACAATTGTCCATGATAATAACAAAAATATCATAAGTGCAATATGCCATAACCATATATGTCCCATGCTTGGATTTTGAATCAACAAGTCAAAATATATGTGTAGCAAGAATAAACCAAGATGCTCGTTAAAACAACATTTTTCCCCTTTCCTTTTTAAATTAAATTGCCAATAAAACCCCATCATTCATCCAGAAAGAAGTTTCAAATTTCAAATTGTAGAGTCATATTTGCAAGGTAGTAATGAGCGCAATCAAATAAAAGTTCCTTTCATTATTATTCACATAACAAGATCCCACCTATTTAGTATATTATTAAATATATATAAGTAGTGAGGCATTGCAACCCATTTGTAGGCAAGGATTTCATGTTGCACTTTTGGGAGTCAACAATGTGGTGACATGTGTTTCCCTTTTAGGAATTAGTGCATTGTTCATGGCCAATTAATTTGACCAATGGTTTCAACCCATTGAAAACTGATCTCAATTAATAAAATAGGGTTGCAATCTAACACCACTTGGAAGATTAGAGTTGAGTGATGTTATGGAATACCTAAATAATGTATTATGGATTTTTTTGTTAATACAATGATAGAGAGAGGTTAGGGTTTGAGTTTTTTGGTTATATCAATTAAGGCTTTCCAGGGAAAATCTCTTATGTGCTATGCGTGTGCCATTGTTTTCTCCTATTTTAAGATTCTATTAGCATATCTTCTATTGCATAGGTTTATTGAACTCCTTTTAGTTGGGTGTAGGTTAAGTGGTTGTGAGGAAATTTTTTGTTACCCTCCCCATCCAAGTTCAAATCCCACTTTGTGACACGTTTTCTCTTGGTGAGCTCATTATATATATTTTCCATAGAAAAAATTTGTAATTTCATTAATTTGGTACAAAATTACATTCGTAGATATATATTGACTATAAAAAATAGCCAAGTATATATTATCTTAATGGAATCACTTCCATTACTAAAAGTTTCAACAAAAAATCAGTTTTGACATATCGCCATAAGCCCTCCTTTCGCACTTACCACATGCTAAATCAAAGTTGTCTCACAACCCATATATAAAAAACAAAACACGATTCTTATGTAAAATGTTACAATTATGCATATACAGGTAACCCCATATTCTTGCTAATAGTTCCAAAAAGAGGTGAGGTCCTCCTACAATAGTCCATCCTAGAAAGGCCTATGGTATTCAAAACTGCCCCCTATTGATTGTTCGGATATATGCCAGTTGCCAAAATCTATCTGCAAGGCTTCTTTGGAAAGCCTATCAGCCAATTTGTTATGTTCCCTATAGATGAGAGAGAAAGATATAGAGTCAAAAGCAGTGATAATACTCATAACTTCCTCAAGTATTGGCACAAGACGAGAAATATGACAAATTTGAACCTTGTTCACCCAATTGATGACTAATAAAGAATCCCCAAAAACCTATAAAGTTTTGCATCCTTTTTCCACAACAAATAAAAGTAAAAGTTTTGATGCCATAATCTCAGAGAAGTTGTTTGAACCATCTCCCAACCCAACCTTGAGTAGAAAAAAATGTTGTATGGATAAGTATAAACAACCCCCACTACAAAGTGATTGATCACCCGAAGCCATCCCATCAAAGTATGCCCACGATCACTCCTTGTCTATCTGTTCCTCCAGAACCACTTGAGCATTACCAAGACCCACCCTAACCAAAGACTTTAAGTGTGCAAGGATTCCAAGGCAATTGATAGCCACACGAGAGGGTGACTGGATCTCGTCTCGAAAAATCGAGGAATTCCAAGCTATCCAGATCCCTCATGCAACAATGAAGGGGAAGGACTTGATTTCCCGAGGATTCCTCGGTGAAAGCCAACTCTTCAAGGCCTCCTCAAAGGATACACCTTGCCATCCACCAAGGGAAAAGTGCAATGTGTTTGGTTCCACCCATACTGAAATGGTAAAAGGACATCGCATAAAAATATGATCGAGGGTCTCCTCCTGTTCTTTACAAAGAGAACACCAACTAAAACCATTGAATTATCTCTTCTGTAGGTTTTCCCACGTTGGAATTTTATTCTCCAGAATAGACTAGACTAGAATTTTCCCTTGAGCTGGGCACCTTTGTTTCCAGAGTTTTCTCCACCACCACTTTACTTCTTATTGCAAATTATCAATACTCATCCGTACATAACCTACTTTTGGGGTGTATACCCCTCCTGGGTCCCCATCCCAAAGGAGTTCATCATCCCGATCCGACAGACGAATATTCACTCTTTAGAGTGGATGGGTATACCTGTCCCAAAGTAATAAGTTTGCCCCTTCTAAGCCCAACATTCTCCCATATTTCCAACCTTGGCACCAAAGATTTGTGACGAGAGGGTCCTCATCCTGTGCTAGGTAGAAATACCCCCCTTTATCTAATTTGGAGTGTAAATATGCAATGAGTATGTGCTCTCTATAACTACCCACCCAGGGATCCAAACCAATCCTAAGCAAGTTTTCAAACCCAACTCTCCAGGCTAAACCATTCCCCACCACTTCAAAATCTTTAAGAACTTCCTTCCACATAACAGAGATCCCCATCGTACTTAGTCTTGGATGCCCGAGCTACTCCAATAAAGAGAGAGGAGCCACATATTTTTAGATGACTACTTTGGTCCATAAGTTTTTTGTGGTAATCAATATCCACACACATTTTGCTGCTAGTGCTTTAGAAAACAATAAAATATTCTTTAGACCCCAACCCTCGAGAGCTCTTGTTTTTGCAATTCTCTCCCAACGAACCCAAGACATCACCTGATTCTCCTTATTTCCCCTCCACATATAAGAGAAGGATAATTTTCTATCTTTTTCTAGAATACCCTTTGGAATCCAAGAGAGGGACATCCAATAAACTGGGCCTGCCTCTAGTACCAACTTGATCAAAACTAATATCCCAGCCCTAGACAACCATTTATAGTTCCAAACTTTTAATCTTTTTTCCAATTTTGCCAAAAGCCACAACCAGTTAGTCTTTCAGTAATCATTGGGTTTTAAGTGAAAACCAAGATATTTCGGCCCCTCGTCCAACCCTTGAATGTGGAAAGGGAGTTGAGCCAAGAAATGTTGAATAACTTCTGCCTCGACCAAAGAAAAGAGTAGACTAGATTTTTGTTCATTAACCAACATACCAATTGATTTTTTAAAAAGAGTGAGACCCTCAATTAAAAATTCAGCTTCTCGCTTTGTACCATCACAAAAAATTAGGATATCGTTAACAAAGAGTAAGTGTGTGATGTACAACCCATTGGAAATTTTTATACCTGTGAATCTCCTAGCATTCTTTGCCTCTGCCAGAAAACGACTGAACCCTTCCGCCACTAGGAGAAAAAGTAAAGGTGACAGAGGACAACCTTGACGCAAACCTCTTTTCACTTGAAAGAAAGAAGAGTTTGAACCATTGATGAATATGGAGAAAGAAACCAAAGTCATACATCTCATCACCCAATTGGTAAAATCCAAGCCAAAACTAAGATGTATCATAAGCATTCTTAAATACAGCCAGTTTACCTGGTCATAAGCTTTGGATAGATCAATTTTTACCACAACTCCCCTGAGATTCTTTGTTTTTATACTATGTAGACCTTCTTGAGCTACACCAATGGCCTCATGGACTTGCCTTCCTTCCAGAAACCTAAACTGTTCACTGGAAATATGTTTGGATGGAATAACCTTCAACATTCTATTGATTACCTTTGAGATAATCTTGTACAGACAGTTACATAACGAAATAGGAAAAAAATATTCAAAAGAGGAGGGATTAACTATATTTGGAATGAGTGCAATGAAGGTAGAACTTATAGGATTATGGATGTAACCATTCACCCTTGATTCCTCGACCACCTTCAGAACATCAGGTCCAATTAGATAAAAAAAAACCCAAATAAAATTCAATAGACCATCCATCAAGCCCATGACTTGTCCCTTTTTGAAAAGAGTGAAGATCTTCGAGTAATTATTTTTCAGTTACTGTTGCCATTAAAGAACCATTTTATTCCTCCTCTAAAAACCAAGGGAATAACTAAGCCACATGTACAATTTCTGCAATAGACGAACCTTCCTGCACTTTAAATAACTCACTGAAATGTTCAATACCCAACTTGGCCAAGCCTTCAAAAGAAGAAACCACCTTCCCAACCCTATCCCTTAAACCCCAAATAGTATTAGCCATTTTCATACCTTTGGAAAATGCTTGACTAAACTTAGTGTTCTCATCACCACAAGAGAGCCAAATTGCACGACTCTTTAGTCTCCACATAGCTTCTTTTTCCTCCAGTAAAACCCTATGTCTTTTCTCCAAACCACAAAGTAATTATTTTCCATCAACACTAGCAAAACCCATGCCCACCCCTCCTTGGATCTCTGATAGTGTTGTTTCGATGTCTCTCAAATCCTGATCATCCTTGAGATTTTTCTCCCTAGCCCAGCCCATGGTCACTTGTTTCAGCCTTTTGAGGTTCCCCACAAACTGAATCGCCATAAGCACCTGATTCCCATCAACGATTGAAGACCACAAACCCCTCACTAATTCTTGATATGATCCGGATTTTATGAGCAGAACAGAATTAATACAGATTATTAATAGGTTCTTAACACAAAATAATAGAGATACAGTAAAACTGGTTTTCTATTCAATAAGGAAATAAGCTGAAACTCTAAAATGTAGCGGGAACAAGTTTGCTGGAATGGTGGCGGCTTATCTCTGAGAAGAGATGTAACGACTGCGCTCATTCACCATAAGATGATTACAATGAGGCTCTGAAGGCATTTTTACAATAAACAGGAATGCCAAAAACCCTAGACATCCAAAAACCTAACACTAGGAGATGAAGCGCCAAAAGTCATGTGGGCCCCGTCTAGGTAAGTTAGTACATCAACTTCTTGGGGTTGCAACGTTTGCATACGATCTCTGTTTTAGGCATATGATAGCCTGTTGGAAAGGTATTGTTGAGGAGATTCATTTTGGGAGCTCAATAATGTATTCAACTATCATTGAGAAGCTTGATCCCGAAAAACCTTCATTTAGGCCCTCAAAATGGCCCCATAAGTTAAAACTGCTAAAAATAGTAAATTGCTAAAATTGTCAGAAAACTGTTTTGAGCCAGTTGGAAAAGGTGGGTGGCCAGCGATATCCACCTGGATCAATCCTCCCTCCTTAGGAAGAAATGATATCAATTACATTGAGTTCCCCCATTAGATGAGGAAATTTCTGTTGAATTTGGCCTCGGGTGAGCCACTTGCCTTGGTGCAGGAGCTGCCCTTCTTTGACGACTCGATAAAGCTAGATCCTTTGCTCTCGAGTTCCCTTGATCTGTGTTTCCACAATCTGATCATTGGATGCATGTTGTATGTAGTTGGGGTTGAGCTTTGTTGGTGCCAACTACTCTGCTACATCTTAGGTGTCCAATAATGGTGGAAAATAAGAGCGAAGGAAATCCACGTTGAACATTGGGTGCAGGCCAAGGAAAGGAGGAATGTTGAGCTCAAAAGCATTATCCCCCACAGCCTTGGTGATGGTGTACGACCTATAACAGAGTGGGAGAATCTTCCAATGGGGTCCTATAAGGCGTTCTTTCTACAAGTGCAACCAAACTTTTTCATCCACCTGAAACTTATGTGGCACCCAATGTTGATCATGGCGCTGCTTGTACTTGTCATTGGACATCTGTAGGATATCCTAAACTTGTTGGTGGATGTGCTGTATTTGCTCAATGAACCGCGTGGCTTTGTCAATTTTAGTTGGAGCAGGAGATGAG
>ML782128.1:268696-280414 GCA_009831015.1 Picea engelmannii | reverse complement strand
ATACCAACCCCACCTGAAAGGGGTTGTGGCCAGTTGAGCTATGCAGGGCTCAGTTGTAGCTATGTCAGACATAGGGAAGGCTCTCATCCCTATTTGAGACAATGGTTTGTGGGATTCCAAAATGTACCCAGACTCATTCAAAGAAGAGCTTGGCAATGGCCTTTGTCATAATGTTCTTCTTGCAGGAAACCATAATCACCATCAAAGTGATCAACAACCACAAAAACACAGTCATTTCCCCGCTTGGTGGACGGGAGTCCCGACAGGTAGGCTCGAATTGCTGCATCTTTTGTTTGAGCTTCTGCTTGATTTTGATGGCATATCGGTAGGCCGTGCCCAAGGATGAGATATCCAAAAATTCCATTTATGTCTGGATGTATCTATGTAGAGCGTTGTGATACTTGAGCACCAGATGTCGCTCCGAATATTTGATACCCAACTTGGTGCACAAGGTATGAAAGATATTTGTGAAATCTGGCACTGCTTGGCCTCTTTCTTGCCATAGTGTGGTCCATTTGGTATACAAGTAGTCATAACTTCTGATAGGGTAGTATTGTTCCTTAATAGCATCCTTGAAGGATTCCTAGGTGGCCATGACTATAAATAATGAGGGTTCCTCTATTTCCTTTTGCCCACATAAAGTTTCCCACCAATCTTTGACATGGGGAGCGATTTTGAGGAGTGAAAAAGTAATATTTTCTCTATTTGAAAAGTTATGGACAGAAAAATGCCCTTCTATTAGATTCAACCACTTGTCTACAACATCTGTGTCTATCTTACCTTCAAATATAGGAATATTAAATTTTATCTATGCCTTAAAGGGGGTGCTGCCTCCGCTCGAAGAAGATGCGTCGCCTGTTGGTAGCCGTTGAATGATTTGCGTGAAACTATCCATCATCTCATTCCTTTGTTGTGTGAGGGATTCCTCAATCAACAGTTTGAAAGGATCTCTTGTCTCATCATCTTTCTTTTCTCCTACCATGAGAACTTGCTTGGGCATGTGAGAGCTTTTTTCCTCAAGAGAAACAAGATCGAGACCCAACTCTTTGTACTCCGACCTCGTTGGGGACATACATTAAGACGACAAGGAGCAGACCGCTCTAATACCACTGATCCATATTTTATGAGTAGAATTAAATGACTACAGATTATTAACAGGTGCTTAACACAAAATAACAGAGATACATTAAAACTGGTTTTCTATTCAATAAGGAAATAAGCTGAAACTATAAAATGCAGCGGAAACAAGTTTGCTGGAATGGTGGCGGCTTATCTCTGAGAAGAGATGCGACGACTACGCTCATTCAAAAAAAGATTATTACAATGAGGCATTTAAGGATTTTTAAAATAAATAGGAATTCCCAAAACCCTAGACATCCAAAAACCTAACCCTAGGAGATGAAGCGCCAAAATTCATGTGGGCCCCATTTGGGTAAGTTAGTACATCAACTTCTTGAGGTCGTAACTTTTGCATACGATCTTCATTTTAGGAATATGATATCCCATTGGAAAGGTATTGTCGAGGAGATTCATTTTAGGGGATGAATCATGCCTTTCAATATGATTGAGAATATCGATCCCGAAAATCCTTCATTTAGGCCCTCAAAATGGCCCTGGAAGTTAAAACTGCTAAAAATAGTAAATTGCCAAAATTGTCAGAAAACTGTTTTGAGCCAGTTGGAAATGGTGGGTTTCCACTGATATCCACCTAGATCATGATAAGAGGGGTCCTATATCCATCCCTCAAAGAATTTAAAAGGTCTCGAAACCCTCCTGCTTCTATCCCTTAGCTCTATCATAATCAAAAAATGGTCAAATTCCCCACCATAAGCTACCCACTGTCTAACCAATTCAAAAGAATCTAGGAACTCTTCTGCCAATAAAAATATTTCTAGATTCTTAGCCACCCCGTCATCCCCAATCCTTCTATTACACCAAGTAGGGTTTGTTTTTGTGGTTCAACGTCCATAAACCCTGTCTGGTCCAAAAAAATAAGAAAAAAGTTGGTTAAGGAAGCCCGCTGACCCCAAAACTCCAAGGCCCCTAAAGAGAAGTTAATATCTCCTCCAAGAATAAGATCCTTACCCTTGAACCACGAACATTCTGCTAAAGAAATCCATTATCGTTGTCTATATTGGTAATGCCCATAAACATTGATAATTGTCACACTACGTACCAGTGCGGAAGAGAAAAATGATAGACCAAATCCTCAAGCAAACCCCCAAACACTTTCCAAGTTACAATTATTTTTATGCCACCCAGTAGCCAGACCCTTGAATGACCCCTGGAATCCACCGCTGCAAACATCCATATCAGAAACAAGGACTCAAGAACCTTTACCACTGGATCACTATCCCTTAACGTTTCTTGTAACATAATGACATCCAGTGAATTTAGCTCCACTAGCCTTCGTAAAGACGATTTTTTTGACGGGTTCGCCAACCCCCGACATTTGAAAGACAAGACTGTCATGATGTTACTACCTCATGGGTTTTATTTTCTCTAAGCTCCCATTCAATAGAATATTTCCACCCCGATGCCAAATCAATCTTGGCTCGATCTTCTGCCAAGAGGAGATGTGATTTCCAGTCCCTTCCTTTACCCACATAAGTAGTTCGAGGAAAGTATCCTAGACCTTGTCCATATGAACCCTAGAAATCAGCCACCATTAGTTCTCCCTTGACCATCGACCTACTCATAAGGTGGTAATGAACCTTGCTTTTTTCCGATGAGGAGTCTGTAGAATAAGAGGGGGTGGAAAAATAAGAGGAGAGAGAGGTAGTGGGTACCTCTGTTGAGGGAGATAGGGATGTAGTGCATGAGGGAAGGCTAGGATGGGGTTCCATGATACCTACCTCTTGCAAAGAAAACTGACCAGGCAAATGGAAATCCTTAAGAAACGAAGTGCCTCCCACCCCCCCAAAGTTCATGGAAGGCGTGACCAGGAGAGGAGAAAAAACCAACACACTGGAGGTCAAAGGGCATGAAAGAGAGACCAAACATTCCACAGAGATACCATTCCCACCACTTGATAAGAGAGTACCCCAAACATTCTGAACCTCAACATCAAACCCCACATTTGTAAAAGGAGAAGGTGCAGATAGATAGACACCCAATAAAGACTTACCTGAGAAAACCTTCTCTCAGCGAAGATTGTACACCAAAGGTGGCATAAGCTTTGGCCCAACAACAAGTCTAAGTTGTACAACATCCTGAGTTGACTGGAAGAAACCCCTATGAGTCCTTGCCCACAGATGGTTTCCTCAACCCCCCCTTTTTCTCTCCAGCGTCCAGCTGCTCCTCCAAAGATTTCCTCGAGGGAGAAGTAAGTGATATCGATCCTTTGGTTTTATGACCTTTCCATTTGAAAGGCAGAGTACATTCGAC
Source organism: Picea engelmannii (assembly GCA_009831015.1). NCBI lineage: Eukaryota > Viridiplantae > Streptophyta > Pinopsida > Pinales > Pinaceae > Picea > Picea engelmannii. Next base: position 277,027 of record ML782128.1, on the reverse strand, counting down.
AATCCCATGACCATATACATGACATCTGTGGCATCAAAAAGTTTGTAGTCGAGCGAAAGATAGTTTTAGGATTTCTTTATTCACTAGATCTTGAAATATCATTTAGAAAAGTTGAATTTACAAAGAGTTCGTTACAAGCTTTGCTTTTAATTTCAAAGTAATTTTTCTTTCAAGTGATTTAAAGTTCTCTTCCTCGTTCGTCTCTTAATAGCACCATCAGTTTCACTACCGTACCTTTTGAGTAATTCAAGCCTTAAAAATAATTCCTAATCTAAAATACATTAGACTTTTGTGTTTGTAGGGTTCACAAACTAGTTTAGGGTTTTAGGGCCTTGAATTAGGTTTGAAGAGGAAACTCTTCAAGGCCACTTTAAAACAAACATTGGAGTTTGAGTTAGGGAGTGCTTTAAGTCCAGATTCATAAGAGTTAGTCGGGACGCCCCTCTAACACAAGGGATAAACATGAGGTTGCGTGAGGAAAGGTAGCAGAGATAACCCCTCCAAAGCTGGACTGAACGTAGTGGGGATTGTATATTGAGGGTCTTTCTCGGGAAGAATACCGAGTGAATTTTCCTACAGAGCTTCGTGGACCTCGAATCCATTTGAGATCCTCTGTTGTATTCGAGACCATTTTCTTTCGATACCCTTGAAGGGGTTCATACTTGTTATCCTACTCATTACGATATGCCCGACTGTCGACTATACCCGCCTGGTAACTGACTACGAGCTGGCAACCTAGTTCCCTATATTTTAGAGTCTTACACAGGTGACTACGGGGGTATACCACGGTACCTAAGATGGACGTCAGATCACGCTTCACAGAGTATACCCAGAGGGTGATTCCATGTTTGAGTTTCACATACACCAGTTAGTTTCTTTAATGTCGATTGACGTAACTGTTCTTCCTACTAGATAGTCGATTGCTTGATTTGTCTCTAGGAAAATTTTTAGTGTGTGATTTGTGTTCTACGCTAGTCAAGCCTTACTATGTCATTTGATCATTTCATAAAGTGGAAGATCAATAGCTTTGCCAGTCGTGAAGGGTTCAGGGCCTGTTGGCGGTTAATTTGGAGCTGCCTCCGCTACTGTTAAGGCAAAGACTTGATCAAGAAGGGTTGTTCGAAGTGACCGGGCCACAGGAAACTGTGCCTAAGCCTGCTCCGTGAGGAGACTTTCTAACACTGGAGGAACCTACCATTTTTGACCTCGAGGTAGAGGCTCTCAGGCCAGCTAACCCTCTGATTATTGACTTGTCAGCGTCGATCTTGATTCGGGTTGTCCCTCCTGAGGTGACACCTTCTAAGCGCCAACTAGTGCTACGAGTGACAATGGAAGCAAATGATGCTACTTTGTCCGAGAGTCCTCATACTCCCATTACAGATAGTACTGTAGGGGACATCCTACCTCCTCTCCCACCTTTGCCACTCAGGACCATAGTGGTCTCGAATCCCTAAACTTCTGGCAGTGGTCCAATACCGTTATTGACTTCAACCACTGCTCCATTTACCTAGAGTGCGACGGGCCCTCCCTTCTCATTTGGGATGCCCGACTTTGATTCAAAATTGGTTCTTATTTACTCTACCTTACAAACCATGGGTCTGGGGGCTGGGAACTTGAACTATCCTGTGCAAAGGTCAACCGGGGGCACTTGTGTCCCTTTTAATGCCATTCCTTACGGTGGGGGTCATATACCTCCCCCATCCCCTTCGCTTGGTGGTGCTTTTCAACAGCCAATCGGGCCAAACGCTAATTATAACTTGTTTGGTGGAGGAAATTTAGGACCTTTGTCTTAAAAAATGTCGGTGGAATCTATTTTGTTCTCTTTGTTCAATGTGTTTGGGAACAATATTTTTTCTTCAGTTGCTATCTCGACTGGGGGAAACCGTAGTTTTGGTCAACAAAATCTGGTGCAAGGTACTATTCCTTCATAGGGAGTGACGACTGGAGTTTTCTTCACATAGGGTCTTTGGAATCCTTGGTAGGGATTAGTTCCCTCACAAGGGATGTCGATCAAGGGAAACCCCTTCCATGCTCAATGGAACCCCGGGCAGGGCTCCATTTCAATGCCCGTCAAATCAGCTGAGGGCATCCCCTTCCAATGTCCTTAGAATACAATGTAGAGAGAAATCCCCACATAAGCTATGTCATCCAATTTTTGGAGTCAGACGATGATACCCCAACAAATGTAGTTACCCCACGCTGGTCAAGGCCATCATTTCTACTAGAACCCTAGCCAACAGTTGAAATTTTCCTGGCAACCCAGTGCCAGTCAAACTCTAGGACCCTCTTTTCCTGTAAATAGCTCACAACTGAAACTATCGTTTTTGGAAACGCTACATCCGACAGACTTTTTGAGATTACTGAATAACCCAATTAGTCATGATCCACATTGCCCCCCCATGTCGACTAAGTTTCCTTTAGATATTATGAAATTTGAGGGCAAGCCTGGTGAGGACCCAGGTGATCAAGTGACAAATTTTCATTTATGGTGCTTGTCAAACTAGATGAAGGACGACTTTGTGTAGTTGCGCCTTTTTCAACGCACTCTTATAGGGGGTGATGTGAAATGGTATATTGAGCTTGATCACTAGAGGTACTCTTACTTCAACGACTTGGAAATGGTCTTATTGAACCATTTCTAGTTACCTATGAGATATGGTGCTGACACCGAATTACTGACCAACTTTGAGAAAACCAAGGCCGACCACATCTCTGATCATATCCGAGAATGGAGATGTAGAAAGAGATTAATTAAGGTCAAGGTCCCTCCTTCTTTCTTGCTTGAGTGTTTCTTGAAGTCTTTGGTACCCTGCTTATCCAAGGACATAACGACTTCTAGAGTGCTTTCAAAAGAGGAGGCGATTATGATAGCTCAATAGCTTAAACTGATCTACTCTCAGTCCAACATTCTCTACAAGATTTTTCCAGATGCGTCACAGTCTACTATCAATAAGGGAAAGCAAAATTTTGGACCCCATGTCGATGGTATTGTGGCTTCAACACAAAGCAAGTCCATGAACCTGTTGTCGAATCAATTGCAACAATTGTCTATACAACAGACTATGGCCAATAGAACTTTGAGTTCAACTGTTCCCCTTACCCAGACATCAGATGTACATAGTGTGCAATCGACGAATCCCAAGGCCAACCAACAACCCGAGGGAAAGAAGAAACAATGAAATAAGAAGGGTGAAGGGGATAAAAAGTCTACCAATAATGCTGGCGGGGGAAAAATGGAGAAGAAGAAGTCGAAGTATCCATGTAATCTTTGCACGAAAGACCACCCAACTCATCTGTGCCCTCAGGTTGCAGAAGCCCAGAAGCTATTAGCGCAACAACAACCTGCTGTGTTGACGAACCCTTTTCCACAAGGGAAAAACATGGCTCAGGCTTCTGCATACACGAGCATGGTAGGGGAGCAGTCAGGGACCCCCCTCGCCTACCAATAACAATAGGACCATAAATATTTACATGATGAATGTCGAGGCTCATTTAATGACTAGGGCCTGATACTACGAAATGATGTAATCTGTAAGGAAGGGAAAAGAAGTTACTAACCCACCGAATCCTCTCCAAATTGAGAAGGCAGTGGGAAAAATGATGACTTGCATCCCTAAAGGTGCGTTTAAGAAGGCATCTCATAATCCAAATGCGAGGGCCACCCAAAACTACTCCGTTGTAGAGGATCTGGCGCAGACCCCTTGCGTGATGTCCGTTTTGGAAGTCCTCTAGAGTTTCCCCTCACAGAGAAAATCTCTATTGTCTGCCTTGGGAGTGACAAATACTTGCAACCTAGAAGCGATAGTTTTTTATCCATATGAATTAAAACCTCGTCTCCCTTACCACATTGCTTTTCACATAGTAGTGGCTTACACCACAAAATCTTTTACGTGAAACATTTTCTGTACAGTGGTTGACAAGGGTGCCTCGAATTGCATGATGTTGTTGGCATGTTGGATGGCCATTGGCCAGCCTAGGTTTTCTCCATTAAGGGATATATTTTTCTAATGGCATCTTCAGACCCCTGGTATGGAGATACACTAGTCTATATTGAGACTTTGTAGTGCCCCGCTTCTGCTTCCTGCGGTGAGCGTCAACGAATTCGACATCAGGCACAAAACTATCTTATAATCGGTGACACTTTGTATCATCGATGTGTGGATTGCATTCTTTGTCGATGCCTTATCCATGAAGAAGCAGATCTTGTTTTGAACAACTGTCACACTAGATCATGTGGTGGTCATTTGTCTAGGTTGGCAACAACCCAAATGATTCTATGTGCAGGTTACTTCTAGCCCTCGTTAATCAAGGATTGTGTTGAGGTAGTCAAGAAGTGCCGCCCATGCCAGATATTCTGTCCGAAGATGCGGGTGCATCCTACTCCTATGTTTCTTGTCATTGTTGTTGGTCCTTTCACCAAGTGGGGGATTGATTTCACTACGTGTCACTCGGCCTTAGCCAGGGGGCATAGTTACATCATCGTAGCACTAGACTACTTCACAAAGTGGGTCGAAGCTATGCCAATGTTTAGTAATGATGGCGAAATTGTGACTCTTTTCATCTTTAATCAGATAGTAGCAAGGTTCTTTATCCCGAAGGAGATTTTCACCGACCATGGTAGTCACTTCCAAAACAAAATGATGACTGATTTAACGTCAAAGCTTGGGTTCAAACAAGAATATTCATCACCTTATTACCAACAAGTGAATGGTCAAGTTGAAGCTATGAATAAGTCTCTCAAGGTTATTCTTCAATGGACGATCAAATTTGCCAAGTCAAATTGGCATTTGATGTTATATTCAATGTTGTGGGCCTATCGAACATCTGTGAAGACTGCCACCGATTTTTCACCTTTTCAACTCGCATATAGGCTAGAAGTAGTCTTACCTATTGAGTGTCATATTCCTTCTTTAAAGTTTGCAGTAAAATTGCTGCCAGATAATTCACCACTTGAGGAACACCTACTATATCTCGAGCAGCTCCATGAGTAGTGTCGTGATGAAACCCTAGCCAATGAGGCTCATAAGAAACGAGTCAAGTGTTAGTATGATTGGTCTGTTCGTCCTCGGATTTTCTACGAAGGCGATCTTGTTCTGGTCATGATCAAGACAAAGATCCCCTGGGGGCAGGCAAGTTCAAACCCATGTGGTTTAGATCGTTCATTGTGAAAGAGGTCTTGAAGAAGGGCGCTTACTGTCTGGTTGATTTTGAAGGAAATGCCTTGGTGGACCCTAGAAATGGGCTCTACCTCAAGGAATCCCCAGTCATGAGATTGAATTCATTTCTGCGCTTAGCTAGATGATTCGTTTAGAAGTTGGAGCAAGATCAATTACTGAATGATGCTTGATTCCTATTTGCATAATAGAAATATTATTCTTTTTTTGTTTGGGTGATGCGAATTTCTCGAGCCCAAGGATGCATCGAAACCATCATTCAAGAAACCATCATCTATTAATTATAAGAGTAATATATATTTAATGATTGTGATTCACATAACAAAGAGTTGATTCAATTTAAGTCTAGTTAAATTAAGTGATAATAATTGACTAAATTCTAAAACTTGAAATCCATCTAAATTCTAAATTCTAATTGACAAAGTAATAATTCTAAATTCTAAATTCTAAAAAAACTCTTTCCCAACAAATCCATCTCCAGATCCCAATGCTATAGTAGTTGTTGTTAAAGTGCTGTAATATACATCTCTCACTTCAAATGATCCTATATATATATTGGCTTGAAATATTTAGTATTGTGTTGCTATTCACTTTACTGGTTCCATACTTCGTTGGATTCATTTATATGTGAAATTGGTCATGCTATTGGAAACAAATACTATGATGAAGTTATGGCACTTAGAGGAGGAATTTACAGGTTATAACGTGTTTGAGGATCCATGGATAGTGGTGAGAGGTAGCGATGAAATGTAGAAATGAAAGGTCATGACAAGTGTGATCTGACTTTCAGGTCAAACCAATTAATAATCATTTAATATGGGACGTTGGACCCATTAATAAGTGGAAGCATTGCAATGATAGTTATTTAACTTTAGTTTTGTAAATATTTTTTGGACTGTGATAAATACTTCAAACATACAACCTTCCACCAGGACATTAAATCTCATAATTATTCTCTAAGCCAATAAAAAACTATAAATTAAAAAAATTATAAACATAGTTTGCAATTAAAATAAATAACTATTTTTAAAAAACCATGAAAAACACATACAAAATTAAATGCACTTAGAAAAAGTCAAAAGTCTTCCACCATATTAAAACTCATAATTATTCTCTAAGCCAATAAAAAACTATAAATTAAAAAAATTAAAAACACAATTTGCAATTAAAATAAATAACTATTTAAAAAAAATCATGAAAAACATATACAAAATTAAATGCACTTAGAAAGAGTCAAAACATGTGAAAACTATAAGACTTGACCTAATAAGGATTTAAAAATATATTAACGAAGCATGATGTTATTTAAAGTCCAACAAAGATAAAATCTGTATAAATTTAGGTATAATTCCATTATTTTAAAAATGTATATGATAATTGAGACAAATGCCAATGTATGTAATACATTTTACAAAGTCACATATAATTAACAAATATCAATAATGTGACAAGCTTAACAAAAAACAACAACAAAAAAATATTATATAAATTTAGGTATAATCACATTGTTCTAAAGATGTATATCAAATTAACAAAAAAAACCAACATAAATAAAATCTTGTATAAATAATCACATTGGTTTAAACATGTATACAAAATTAAAATGTACCAACATAAATAAAATCTTGTATAAATTTAAGTATAATCACATTGTTTTAAACATGTATATAAAAAAAATGTATATAATAGTTAAGACCAATGCCAGTGTATGCAATCAATTTTACAAAGTTACATATTATTAATATTTATATATTAATATAAAAATTAAAAAAAAAAAAAAACATCAAAGTACTTTTAAAAAAAATGCCTTAAACATCAACTTAAATGTAATTTTTGTAAAAATAATGTCAATATTTTCAATATTTCATCTAAACAAACCACCAATGTCTTCATCTAACCTAATGTTTTCATATTGTATATATACAACAATATCTACATTGGTTTTCCAAGCATATCAACATCAACCTCCACACACTTTTGAAAATTCGTTTGAATAAGACATCATCATATCAACTTCAACAAGCTATTGAAAATTCGTTTGAGTAAGACACCATCGCTTCATTGGTGCGAGTTGGAAATGTCCATTGTTTGAACTATGATGACATATTAATGCAATTATGCAAGTGACAAAATTTGTTGAATGGATGTTAAAAAGGGTGTGGAAGTTTCTCGAAGTTAAAAAGTTTACAAGATAAATTATTTTTTAGTTGAAATTATTTTTTGAATTTTATAGGAATTTTGTTAGAATTTATGGTGTTTTTTTTTAGTTGAAATTATTTTTTTAATTTTATAGGAATTTTGTTGGAATTCAATTACTGATAGATGCTTGATTTCTGTTTTAGAAGTTAGCTAGATCTTGGTGAGGCCTTTACAATGACATATGTATGTGATGGCTACTTCATTTGCTGTTCCAGATCAATGTTTATGGAATATTCTTTTATTAATAAGCCAAGAAAGCAGAAGGCCAAAACATAGATAATTCGTTTAGCTGTTGAAGCAGGACCAACTGTTGATAGAAGCTTGATTTCTGTTTCAAAAGTTAGCTAGATCTTGGTGAGGCCTTTACTGTGGCATGGGTATTTGATGGCTACTTCGTTTACTGTTCTAGAGCATAGTTTAGACTTGGGGAATGCCTTTGCATGAGTTATGTCAAATGGCAACCAATGTAGATTCTTGTTAGTGCACCTTTATCAGGGTGACTTGACTGATGTAGATAATGCTTACAATTCTTTTAAACTTTTATGAACACCAAAATGCTAGTTTCTGTGGTGGATGGTCTTTTAAAGGACCAGAACATGACAACCTCTGTTAAAGTAGGTTTTTCATGCAAGAAATTTTGTCAATTGACCTCTGGTTGACTGGAAAATTAGCTATTTGGATCTCCTCTACCTGTTAGGATCACTCTAGTTGTTATGATCTCCTCTACTAGCTGTTAGGATCTCCTCTACCAGTTAGGATCACTCTAGCTCTTAGGATAAGAGCGAGGTGTTGGCTTAGTTGGTTAGTGCACTGCCTTTAAGGCTTTGCTTTAACTTTCAATGTCAAGTTCAAATCTAATAAATGTTTGAATTTTTACGTTTAGTAATATGGGCATAAATTGAGAACAAGACTATGGTGTATACTAAGTTATGTTATGTAACATACTCACAAAATAAAG
>ML782128.1:248588-268646 GCA_009831015.1 Picea engelmannii | reverse complement strand
ATATATATATATATATATATATATATATACATATTGGGGGAATCAACAACTAGCGGTTCTCGTACTCGCGTGAGACGGGGTCGATCCCCGTTGGCTACCACTATAACCCCAGGTGCAACCACCCAGCCCGCAAGAATGGTTCACGAGTAAATCTGGGTGAGAATTGAACATGAGACTTCATTTTAAAAATTTCCTTCCATTTACATGGCACTTGCCAATCTGCCTACACCCGTGCGAGCAATACCACAAGTAAATATTATGGAAACACAAAAATATAATTATATTTGAAAATACATTTCCTAGCTAACTTGAGAAGACATGCTAATTTGAAAAGGGCAATGTTGTGGGCACCCAACTGCTTGGCCATAGGGCTAGGTCCTCGTGCCCAAGTGAAAGTCCAGTGGACTGTGACTTGGCTGCGAGGGCCTAAACCTATGGCTAAGTAGTTGGCGTGCCCACGACATTGCCATGAATGGTCGCCTAATTAATTAAATTTGAATTAAAAAAAAAAATTTAAATTTGGCAGAAAACTAAAAATAAAACTAAAATTTAAATTCAAATAAAACTAAAAGTAAAATTAAAATAAAAAACTAAAACTAAATCTAATTTGAACAGGGCAATGCCATGGGCATGCCAACTGCCTGGCCACAGGGCTAGGCCCTTGCGGCCAAGTCACATGGCCAGGTAGTTGGCATGCCCACGACATTGCCCTGTTCGACCTCCTAATTAATTAAATTTTAATTTAAAAAAACTAAATTAAATTTCGCAAAAAACTAAAAATAAAACCAAAATTAAAATTAAAATAAAACTAAAGCTAAAATTAAAATTAAAAATTAAAAAAAAAACTAAATCTAAATCTAAAACTAAAATACAAATGAAAATCTAAAATTAAAAACTAAAACGAAAACATGGAGAAATACCTAAAACTCGCCGACAACTCGCCAAAACGGCCTCTGCTCCAACACGACCACTGCACCCAAATGCTCACAAGACCTTTGCGCCAAACACTCACACCTCTGCACCCAAGCACTCACATACCTCTACGCTCACGACCTCACAAACGCTCACGGATGCACACAGACACACTAAAACGCCAAGAAAGTTTGAAAAACTTTCGAAATCGACGTGTGGTTGATATATTAACATTCTTTCGGCCGAACAATATTTTGACTGAAAGATTGTTAGACCGAAAGAATGTTCGGCCGGAATGTCTTTTGGCCGAAAACATATTTTCGGATAGAAAAAATCTGTCTAGCTAAATTTTTACAAGCAAATCAAGGGTGTCATCATTGCACCATTCGATTTGATGTTCCACTTTTCGGCCGAAAAAAATATCTTTCAGCTGAAAAATAATATTAGTTCGACCGAAAAAATGTTTTTCAGAATTTTGGAGATCCGATTGTCAAGCCTATTTGGGCTTAAGGTTCTCTTGTCATTCAATATCCTTTATACTTGGCCTTGCCCTCTGACGAGGTGATTCTCAAGGTGATGACTAGTCCCGATATACCGTGGGTTGATCTACATCATAGATATTACTTCCTTCCCAAGTTAGGAACAGTAGAGGCAGGAGATAATTCTTGTCCTATCAATCCTTTGGCTACGCATGAAGTTTATGTTGAAGATAACATGGAAAGAATTGCTACAACGATTCCAATCGATATATCCAAAACCCCCGACGTTGTGGGGAATGTTTTGATCGGAGCGGATTGCTCCCCCTAAGATATTCAAACTTACATCAAGTTATTCAAAGAGTTCCGTGACATTTTTTCCTGGTCTTATGATAAAAATGCGAGGCATCGAGCCACGAATTATCAAGCATGATATTACGACTTATCCTGATGCCAAACCGATCCAACAAAAGCTTCGTCCGATCAACCCTTGAAAAGCGACAATAATCAAGGCATAAGTAGAAAAAAATGCTCAAAACTGGTTTTATCTACATTGTACAGTTGACGGAATGGGTGTCAAACCCGATTTTGGTTAACAAGAAACAGAGCATGATTCACGTGTGCATGGAATTCCATGATTTGAATAAGGCCTGTCCGAAAGATAACTTTCCTACCCCGTTTCCTCGATCAGATTCTTCATGAGTGTGCAGGTTGTGAGGTCTTTTCATTCATGGATGGTTTCTCAGGATACAATTGGAGTCAAGTCAAATCCAAAGACCAACATAAAAAACCTTTTATTTGTCCGTGGGGAACATTTGTGTATCGTAAGATGCCTTTTGGCCTGAAGAATGTCGGAGCTACATTTCAATGCGCCATGTTGTTTTATTTTCACGACCTTAGACACATAGTCGAGGAATACCTCAATGATCTAGCATCACGCTCTTGCAAGAGATCTGATCATCCCACCCATCTTCGACTAATCTTTGAGCGATGTCACTACTATCGGATTCCCTTGAATCCTAACAAGTGCAGTTGATGCGTGACGTCAGGTCGTCTCTTAGGTTTTATTGTATCAAAAACATGGATCATGGTCTATCCTCTCAAGGTCGAGGGGATAGCTCAATTGCCTCCCTCGTCCATGATACCCCGACTTCAAAGCTTACAGGGGAAAGTGAATTTTCTTTGACGTTTTGTGGTGAATTACACCAAGATCACTAAAGGGTTTATGCGTCTCTTGAAAAAAGGGGTCTCATTCTGTTGGGATAAAGCTGCTCAACATTCCTTTGAAGTGTTGAAACATGCCCTGACGTCTTCCCCTCTGCTCTGACCTCCCGATTATAACAAATATTTCTTGTTGTATTTGGCTGTTGTGGAGTTGACCTTCGACATGGTCTTGGTTTGAGAAGATGACATGATCGAATAACATGTTAAATATTACCTTAGTCGAGGCTTGGTTGGACCAAAAATTTACTACTCTCATGTCGAGAAGATTGTTTTGGCAGTTGTTCATGCTGTCCAACGGTTCCATCACTACATTTTGATTCGCAAGACCACTGTCATTTCCATCGTCAACCCTTTCCAATACGTGTTAACACTACGGGTCATTGGCGAAATCCAAAAATTTGTTGGTCTTTGTAGAACTTATTTCAGAGATTTTGGTCGAGTCTAGTGATATCATGCCCGAAGAATCTCCTATTAGGGGATATATTTTTCTAATTGCATCTTCGTACCCCTGGTATGCAGATATACTGGTCTATATTGAGACTTTGTAGTGCCCCGCTTCTAGTTCCTACGATGAGCGTCGATGAATTCGACATCATGCACAAAACTATCTTATAATCGATAACACTTTGTATCATAAAGGCGTGGATTGCATTCTTCATCGATGCCTTATCCATGAAGAAGCAGATCTTGTTTTGAACGACTGTCACACTGGATCATGTGGTGGTCATTTGTCTAGGTTGGCAACAACCCAAACGATTCTATGTGCAAATTACTTCTAGCCCTCGTTAATAAAGGATTGTGTTGAGGTAGTCAAGAAGTGCCACCCCTGCCAGATCTTCTGTCGGAAGATGCGGGTGCATCCTGCTCCTATGTTTCCTATCATTATTGTTGGTCCCTTCACCAAGTGGGGGATTGATTTCACTACATGTCACTCGGCCTTAGCCAAGGGGCATCGTTACATCATCGTAGTAGTAGACTACTTCACAAAGTGGGTCAAAGCTATGCCAATGTTTAGTAACGATGGTGAAATTGCGGCTCTTGTCATCTTTAATTAGATAGTAGCAAGGTTCTTTATCCTGAAGGAGATTGTCACCGACCATGGCAGTCACTTCCAAAACAAAATGATGACATGTCAAAGCTCGGGTTCAAACAAGAATATTCGTCACCTTATTACCCACAAGCAAATGGTCAAGTTGAAGCTATGAATAAGTCTCTCAAGGCTATTCTTCAGTGGACGATCAATTCTGCGAATTCAAATTGTCATTTGATGTTATATTCAACATTGTGGGCCTATCTAACGTCTATGAAGACTACCATTGATGTTTCACCTTTTCAACTCGCATACAGGCTAGAAGCAGTCTTACCTATTGAGTGTCATATTCCTTCTTTAAAGTTTGCAGTAAAATTATTGCCAGATACTTCACTGCTTGAGGAACGCCTACTATATCTCGAGCAGCTCGATGAGTAGTGTTGTGATGCAACCCTAGCCAATGAGGGTCATAAGCAACGAGTCAAGTGTTAGTATGATCGGTCCATTTGTCCTTGGATTTTCTCTGAAGGCGATCTTGTCTTGGTCATGATCAAGACAAAGATCCCCTGGGGGCAGGCAAGCTCAAACCCATGTGGTTAAGATCATTCATTGTGAAAGAGGTCTTGAAGAAGGGCGCTTACTGTCTGGTTGATTTTGAAGGAAACGCCTTGGTGAACCCTAGAAATGGGCTCTACCTCAAGGAGTATTACTCTTAGGTTGGTCACCTGGGTGACTTCTCGTATATATATAAAACTTCTTATACAGTTTTTGTCTTTTTTGTTTTGTCGGTGTGTAGTTATTTATGTCTTCTTTTTCACTATGGTAGATGTCAAGTGAATTCAAGGTGTATTTTGGGTTCATGGATGGTGCTAGCTGACATACTTAGAGGCTTTCTTCTGCAGCTTGGGTGATTTTTACACATGAAGGCGAGTTGCTATCTTCCAGAGGTATTTGTCTAGGTGATGCTACAAACCATGTTTCCAAATACAACATAGTGATATAATTGCTTCGTGATGCTTTGTTACATAGAATTTCTCACCTCTGGGTCTACCTAGATGCTCATTTGGTTGTGTCCCAGTTAAATGGGGTTTATTGTGTTTATGATCCCAGTTTGCACCGACGTTTCGTTAGGGTACGTCTCTTAGAATGTTCTTTCAATTAGATTACGTATATTCATGTTCCTATGAGATTTAATCATCTAATAGATACTCTAGATAATAAAATATTAGATTGGCATGTTGCACACACATACAAAGAAAAGCACACACATACACATGTAAATACATTTGTAAAAAATGTCATCCATAAGACAAAAAATATGTAAATATATATATATATCTCCAAAAAGTGTCATGAGTACATAGGTGGGCACGAACACCTCAAAAGTGTTTAGTATACATTGCTGGGCTTATGCCCTCAAAAAATACATATACAAAAATTTCCCTCGGCACATCAATGGTCTATACTATCTAAGCACGGGGCCTATTGGCCTTGCCATAATGTACAATGACGTTGGCCAAACGCCGGAATAGCTGGACCCAAGTCTGAGGCACCCTTACTACAAGAGGATGCATAGAAGGTGGGATATCCTTGATCTCAGCCATAGGTACAACACGAGTGAGCATAATGAGGTTGCGCTCCATTGGTCTTAGAACTCTGTCAGCCTTTTCGGCTGGGGGTCCCCCTACAGCTGCTGGTCCTGCCTCAGGTCGAGAATGTCGTCGATTCCTAGCAAACTCCACTAGTCGCACAAACCCCACGTTTGTACATAACAGATACACAAGTCAATACTATATACACACATAAAATGGATATATACAAAAATTAAAAAAATAAATAACTTTAAAAATTTTTGTTACCTATCTCGCCTCGCTCCTCGCTGGGAGGCACACGCATGTCCGGATCTTTGGTGAAGTTGATCCCGACATATGGGTAATCCTTGATCACCGAGATATGTCGTGCCCACCAGCCAAAGAATTTATCATCAAAGGCCTCTATCGTCCTCCCTCCACCCTGTCGTGGCAGCAACGCTGCCCACCTGGTCATTGTTGGGAAGGAGTCTACATGCCCCAACCGTCTCTCTAGGACTGAGACTGGTCACCCTCTCGAAGAACAAGTAGCATAAAGTGGTACCGAACCCAAAGTTCTTGTTGGTATGCCACCAACACTCTGTAAGTTGTCTCTTCATGCATATCAACATGGTCATACTCTAGTAAAACATGTTGGCCTCCAAACATTGAATAACACAATGCATGTGTGATCGAGAACCCTGGGGAATGACAGTGGATCCAGTAATCCACCTGATAAAGAGTAAGATGATGTGTAGAGATAGGCTAGTGATATTGTGAATTGGCACCTGAGAACCTACCTTCTCAGTGCTGACCTCACAATACATGCAAATGTAATCCTCGATGTTAAAGGGTCCAAGAGGAAACATCCTCAAGTTAACTGGTTCCCCTCTCCTCGAGAGGCTAGTTAAGAAGTAAATATCCTCTGTAGTTGGGGTCAACGATTGACCCTCTATCATAAATTCCTCTACATCAGGATGCCAATACTCCAAAAGAGCATTGAGCAACCTAGGTTGTGCCCTCATGAACGAACACTAGAAGAACTTCCATAGCCTAGACTGTTTTAGTATGACGATGGCTATAGGGTCCTCTTCGACCAAGATATCGATGTCCTCATGTTCCCTCTCCCTCCAGTGAACATACATCTTGTTTCATAGCAAAGAGGAGGAGAGTCAATACTTTCATTTTAATTTTTTCAAAGACTTTCAAGGTGTGCGTGGGTTGTTTCGTACACAATCGCATATGTATGTGGGCTGGTGGTTTTATGCTCGAGTACATACATGGGCTGGCCTTGGACAACCTGTGTGCACACTGGGTCACTCTTTTTACAAGAGTACGCCCCCTCAAAAACTAAAACTAATGCATAAAGAAGGTATTGAATTGCAAGAAGGATTAATTTGTACTTACTTGGTCCAAGTATAAGGTCGTTTCATCCACTGAAGATCCCGGAATCAACTCTTTTAGTGAAAGGGGTTTTTTCACCTTTTGGTTGATTTTCGAATTGCAATGGTCAAAATGAGCTGTTAACTTCTATTTATATACTTTTTTGGCCCTTTTTGTCCCTTTTTGACCCCCTTTGTCATTTTTCCTGGCTTGGTGATCACTTGATTCCACTTCTGTGTTTCTTATTGGTCGTTCGGTACTATTTTCCTTTTGGTTTGGTAATTTTTTTGGATGGGTCACTTTTTGGGTATCCTTTGGTGAAATTCGTTTTTTCCAACTTTTTGCATATAAGTTAGGATTTCATTTCCACTTTCTGCATCTTGTTGTCTTTTTCTCTTTTCCATAGGATCGACCCCACTGAAGTGTGACACAGAACCTTCATTGCTACTCTGGAAGTGTCGTAATTAGGTGGTAGAGCCTACCTTTACATGGATTCCCTAGGTAGATACTTGCTGCATTTTGGCATCCATACTGTCAGTTATGACTATAGGTTTGGGAGTCCTTGTTAGTCTTGTCATGATTACAATATAAAGTATCATCCATTTGATGCACCATCATTCTAGGCCTTACCCTTAGGATTCCCTAATGAGCACGCTTTGTTGGCTTTCAAGTTCGCTTTGAAATTCGAAAGAAACATCCAACGAGACTGTATTTATTCTTTTCGATATCGTCTGGATTAACTGAGAAAAGTAGCCCCATGGAGTCTTCTTTAAGCCCTTTTCAGACTCTCTAAAAATGAAAAGATTTCTGAGCGATCTTGCTGTCCTTCACGCTCACCAAACTCAAATTTGAAGGCACATCTATCCGGTGGTAGTTTACCCCTTTTTTAGTCTGGATGGTTAATTTTATGAATAAAGGTATGCTCTAGGGACTTCGGTTCGCTACAAGAGTATTGTCAGGTATAATTTTAACCCTTTTTGGGGCCCGAGGGACTAAATTTTTGAAAAAGCAACATTCTCCTTGATTGTGGTTTATCACCCTTTTCGGGACTTGGAGATTACTTACAAAAAAGGAACCCCCCCAGAGTCCATATTTAAGCTGTTTTCACACTCCCTAAAATTTAAAAGATCGTCGAGTGACCTTGTTCCTTCACATTCGTTAAATTGGTCCAAAAGAACATCTACTGGCATGATTTTAAACCATTTTCCATCCTATAGATTATAGTGGAAAAAGGTGCGCCTCAGAAGATTCGTCTCTCCAGGAGAGTTCTCCTCAATTACTTTTATACTTTTTCGTGCTAAGGAGACTAAACTCAAAAAAGGGTTGCGAGTCCATAGTTAAGCTATTTTCAGACTCCTTAAAATTGAAAATATTTCCGAGTGATCTTGTCCTGGTCACACTCGTTAAAATGGTTTTGAATAGATATCTTTCCGGTGCAAGTTTAACCCTTTTTCGAACCGACTAGACTATCTATGAAAAAGGTACTCCCTGGAATCTTCTTTTACATTTTTTTAGACTCTCTAAACGTGAAAAAACTACCGAGCTTAACTTCTTCTGTCTCACAAAAAATACATAGAAGGGGTCTCATTGTGTCTTGATTAATTGCATTTGCGAGTCTCATCTTTGTGTCTTTGGTCTAAATTTTGGCTCCATGTTGCTCTCAACTAAACCTTTGAAGCATTCCTTTTACGCAAGCCTTGTAGCGTTTCTTTCCTCTGTGACTTGACACCTTGACCCATGGAGGAATTTTCCTCGAGTTTCCTTTCCCTGCACATGTCTCCTTGCTCTGAGCATTAATATGTTCCATGAACTTGGAGTTGGTATGTTGCTTGCGACACTCGTTCCTCCTTTGTAACGTAGCATTCTTTTATTCTTTTTCAAGCTCTTAAAAAATTGAAAAAGACAAAAAGATCAAATATTCCAAAAATATCGGACAAAGAGAGTCGCCCTTGGACAAAGCACATCCTTCCATTTGTTCGTCAAGAATTGGGATCTAGTATGACCTTAGGAAGTTGTTCTCGCTACATAGAGTTGTGTCCTCCTCCATTTGGTTACTCTTCCAAACACATCGAGAGTTTGCGTTGCCTCCTGCATCACAAACTTATGTCAATGACATGCTGTCTGATTCTGATAATCTTTCGTTCCTTTGTCCAAGGGAAGTTTCACTCAACTTGAGCAACCTTTTTGCAGTTTGTCTCTTGACCTTCATGAGTCAGCCATCTCGAGAGTCTAGTCAAGTCCAGATTTGAAATCGACGAAGTTCTATGACTAATCATCGATATCCTCATGTCTTTTCTCGACAAGTCATCGAAGACCACAGGGTAGTGAGTTATACACTCCCATTGTACTCCTACATTAGTTTTGAAGATCTTGAAGTGGTTGCTCGAGCTATGAAGACCTCATCTATGGCCACACACGTCACTAGCTTCTTGAAGATGAATACTATACTTGTATATATTTGACTGATTTTGAGATGTAGATCCATTGTGTATTTGATTGACATCCATGATTTAGTTCATCCCGAGCATGGGTATGCCTACCTCAGAGAGACAATTGTTGTTTTGCTGATGGCACCTTCCAAAATATGGTATCGGGCTCACTCAATTTTGTACATTGGTGAAGATGTTGTAATGTATTTCGGCCACCAATTGCTCTTCTGACCTCACACATTAGGGGGCATATGTTATAACCCTAAAATTCCCTACTCCTGCATACATGACATTGACCCTCTTACTTCCATAGTTTTCCAAAAGCACTGCTGAGAATCTTTTCCTAAAAACCATTTTTTAGAGCATGTACACACCTCGCACCACTACAACCTGTGTACATACGCTTGCTGCATGCTAGACAAACCACATACATACGCTTGCTGCATACTAAACAACTTGCGTATGCTTGCAAATGTTGCAAAAATTAAAAGTTTGTGAGGAATTTGGTGAAATTCACGGGCTATTGGAGGTTTCCCAACCAATTCACTTGTTATAGCCCGTCGCCAAACCAAATAACCATCCTTTTGTTAGATAAAAGGTGTTGGGGTCTCCTTTCACATCCATGCATAAGAACAGTGAAACTCTGCCCAATCTCACTTCCCTTCCTTGCCCAATATTTTGCTACCTTTTGTGAGATATTGCCTCAGCATTCCCTCACCATCCAATTCTTCTTCCATTCATTCCATTCCCTTTCTTTGAGGTGATCAAAATATTGAGAGATGAGGCCTATTCAAGGTGAACTTGGAGCATTGTAAAGAGGAGCCCGAACCAGGTTCCTAGAACGATGGCTGACACAGATTGTAAGTTTCAGTCTTTGTTTGATGAATAAAACAATCTCTTTTCCTTGTCCCAAATGATGATGTTTTGTGTGTCTTCTTCGATTTATACATAACATTTAATATATAACCCTAACTCATGAATAGAAGTAGCATGCTTGTAGTCCTTGTTTTCCTATTTTTGGATGCAGGTCATCCTTGGGAGGATACTTGCAGTCTTTGGAACTACAAAGCTTGAGGAGATCATCACCAGATGTGGGATAAAAGGTATAGTTACTGATATTCCCTCTTATTGCTTTATTTTCATTTGTTTTTGTATGTTTGGGGTAGAGTAGAAACTAGATTGAATTTTAGACTGTCATTCGCTCTGTCTATATCTTAAACCCTGGTATAGTTAAAGGGGGGATTTTCCCACTAGCATTGATGGTATAAATTTCTCAATTGGTGTAGCATCTGAATTGGTACCTATGGACCATACTATTTCTTCCCTCATATGTTGTAAATTTAATTATGTGCAAAGTTATCTCATCCCAAGATTTGGGTAGGCTTTCTCAATTTCCTCGATGTGCAACTTTTGCATACAATCCCTTTTGGGGTACATTATAGCTTGTTGGAAATATCTAACTGAGAAGTAGAATTGTTGGTATGTCTACTAAGGCCATGGCCACCTTAAGCTCCTCAATGGCCAAAAAATAACATTGAAGGTCTCAAAACATCCCAAAAAGTTTAGGACCTTAAAACATGTAGATAAAAAAATTCCAAGATGGAGAACCGTGTTGAGTTAGTGGAAGAGGTGGGTGGCCACTGATGTCCACATGGATCAGTCCTCCCCCATTAGGAAGTAGTGGTCCCCATTACATTAATTTTCTTGATTAGACAGTGAAACTTGCTAAATTTGGCTCCTGGTGAGCCACTTGACTTAGTGAAGATGTTGTCCTACTTTGACAACTTGATAGAGTTGTATGTTCTACTAGCGAGTTCCCTTCATCTTGCTATCCATGATTTGATCTGTCGTAGCTTGTTCAATGCAGTAATTATTTATTTAAATAAGGGAAAAATTCTCAACCACCTCTAAGGTGTCCGATAAAGGTGGAAAACATGATCGAATAAGGTCCACATTAAACACTAGGTGCAATCCAAGGAAAGGGGGAATACTCAATTCAAAATTATTCTCACCCAAAACCTTTGTGATGGTGTAAGGTCCATATTGTAGTGGTATGTGCTTCTTGTGGGGGGATACAAGGACCTCTTTCTACAAATTCAACCACACCTTATCACCAACATGCAACCTATGTGGAAATCAATGTTGGTCATGCTGTTTCTTATACTTGGCATTGGATTTCTATGGGATATCATGAACCTATTTTTGAATGTGTTGATTCCATACAAAAATTTTGGTTTCTTTGTCTGCCTCGGTTTGAGCATGGGAGGACTCTTCCTATGAAGATGCAATGGGAAGAGCCACATCAATGGGGGCCAATGGATGGAACACCAAGCACACCTGGAAAGGTTTGTGGCCAGTAGATCCATGGAGGGCCTTGTTATATCTATGTTGAACATATGGAAGGCTCTCATCCCATGTACATGGATGCGTGGAGTTGTGCATGCACAAGATATGAGGATAGCTGTGAACAATATCAGAAAGTGTCTTGTTGTGATAGGCCACTAGATGTCCATGTTGAGTGAGGACAACAACGATATCATAGTCAAATGCATCTTTCTCAATATCGAATAATTGTTGTAGGTATAGTAGAGTGAGGATTGGTGCCAAGAAGCTACAAAGATTTTTTAGAGTCATTGGGATGGCCAATAACGAATTACTTGGATCTTGGTTGGGTCCACATGCACCCCATGTTCATCCATGATGTATCCTATATACTGAATTCTCCAAATCCCAAATGAACATTTCTCTAGATTGGCATATAACTCATGTTGTCGAAGAGTTCTCATAATCTATTGAATGTGCTACAAATGTTCTGCCCAAGTTTTGTTGAATATGAGCATGTCATTTAAATATACAACCACAAAAGAGTTTGTGAATGGTCATAAGAAATCTTCTATCATCCTCATGAATGTTTTCAGAGCATTAGTTAATCCAAAAGGCATTACCAACCACTAAAAAAATCCTTCTTTAGACTTGAATGTGGCCTTCCATACATCGATTTGTTCAATAAGGACCTAGTGGTAGCTTGACTTCAGATCAATCTTACTAAATAATTTGGCACCCTTAAGTTGATCAAGAAGGTTGTCAATCTAGGGGACCAGGTATTGGTTCTTAACCATGATTTTGTTTAGGGCTCTCTAATCAATACATATTCACCATGTCCCATCCTTCTTCTACACCAATAAAATTGGGATCCCACAAAGTGATGAGCTTAGTCGAATGTGACACTTTTGGATGAGATCATGAATTTGACATTTTATTTCCTCGTTCTCTAGAAGAAACCATATGTATATTTGGAAATTAGGTAAAGGAGCACCATGTAATGCATAGGCATCCCATAGGTGAAGTGAATATATCTTTGTATTCCTATAGAAGCTTTTCTACCTACTTCTATTATGTAGAGAGGCCCTGTGATGAGGCCATGGTCAATGCAGTGATATTTGATTCATCTTATGACCAAACCATAACGAGGAAAAATTTTCCATTCTAAGAGATTACATTTTGACATTGTTTGTCAAGAGAAAGGAAATTTCCACATATAGAGAAAGGAAGTAACAATGACACTACGAGGATTGGACTCATAAATAACATGGTGTTTCCACATATAATGTTGTCCTAAAAGAACATAAAAAACTTCAAGTGGGACAACATTACATAGTACCTCATCTTGGAAGGGCTTGATGTTGTACGACAAATGACATTGTTAGCTAACACATACGTCTCATCCATGGCTCAACCAACTGATGGTGTATGGTTGGGGGTGTGGCATTGTTGTCAACTTCAATATCTTGATGACGTCAACAACAATTAGGCTCTTATGTATACCGTTGTAAATAATGAAATGTAGTGGATCCCCATTCACCCACATCTATGAATGGAAGAGGATATCTGTAGTTGTGATTGTAGCATCGAGTTCTACATCAATTATTCAGTTTCCCTTATTTTGCTCTGAATCAAAGTCTAGTTCCTCTTCTTTAAGCTTGACCAACAATTATTGTCTTGAGTGACGTTTATCAGTGTTGTGCCAAGGCATTTTGTGGAACTCACACCGATTTCCAGTTTCCTTCTTCGACTTCCCATTACCTTTATTTACTTATGAATTGGACTGGTTGTCCTGAGGTTGGATCTACTTGATTTCTCCTTTGTTTTGTGAGTTACAACCATTGTTACCATTCTTCTGTTGCAGTGGATTTGTAGATCCAGACTCATGATTATTCTGCAACTTAAATTTTTGCTCGATTTTGACAACATATTGATAAGCGACTCCTAGTGAGGAGATGTCAAAGAAATCAATCTCTATTTGTATGTGCTATGTAGGCCACTACGGTATTTCAAAACCAGGTGTTTCTTAGAGTCTTTGATACCTAGTTTTGAGCACAAGGTATGGAAAATATTGGTGTACTCTGGTGCCATATGGTCTCTCTCCCGATGCAAAGTTGTCAATCTTGTGTATTGGTCATCATAGTTTCCAACATGGTATAATTCCTCATTGAGGGCATAAAAAAAGGCCACCCAAGTATGTTATCTCCCAAATGTTGTAGACTTTTCTTCATTGTGTCTCTCCTAGTAACTTTTCCTTCAATATTTGTCATGGGGAAGGGATTTAAGGGGCACAAAGGTGATATTTTCAATGTCGACAAAATTATGAACAAAGTAATACCCCTCTAATATATTTAACCATTTCTCCAAATCATTTGCATCTATCTGACCTTCAAATGAAGGGATATAAATGTTAAATTGTACCTTGAAGGGTGTCACACCTCTAAAATGGCTACTTGTTGAAGGTACCTTAGCCATCATTGGTAGTCATCAAAGGATCTAAGAAAAACTGTCCATCATCTCATTCCTCTATCGCGTGAGGGATTTCTCGAGAAACAACTTGATAGGATCTCCTACTCCATCATCTCTAGTACTCTTTGACTATGGGGGGTCACTTAGGATGGTGCGAGTGTTTTTCCCCAAGTGAAATTAGCTTGAGACCCAACTCTCTATACCCTGACCTCATCAGGGACATGCACTAAGAAATAATTAAGAGAATATTGCTTTGATATAATTGATCTAGATTGTATAGAGTAAAAAAATGAAGTATACGAATATGAATGGAAATACAAACAAAAATATTGCAGAGGGCATGGTAATATGATGAAACCCAAGATTTATTAATGAAAGCATTATTAAAAGACTATACAATGAAAATCAATACACTCTAGCTAGAATGGTGGTAGATTATCTCTAAAGAGAGATGTGTTGACTATGCTCATTTGTAACAAGACATCATAAGAGGCCAAAAATGGCATTTTAACATAAATTAATATACCCCAAGGGGGAAAAACCTAAATATCCAAAGCCCTAACCCTAGGAATCAAAATGCCAAAAGGATTGTGGGACTCATGGTGGCTGGTTGAAACATCAACTTCCAGAGGGCACAACTTTTGCATACAATCTTTGTTTGGGTGCACATTAGCTCGTTGTAAATATCTAACTAAGAATTACAATTTATGGCAATATTGGGAAGGCAATGACTACCCCAATCTCCCAAATGGACAAAAAACATCATTTAAGGCCTCAAAATGTTTCCAAAAGTTTAGGACTTTAAAAGTTGCAGATTAAAAACTACCAAGATGGAGAACCATGTTGAGTCAGTGGAAGAGGTGGGTGGTCATTGATGTCCACTTGGACCAGTCCACCAAGGATACATGTAACCTTGACCAACATGGGCTCATTTAATTGAATTTACAAACTTCTCATTGTTGTTGTGATATTCTTGTCCCCGTAAGTGTTGGAAATCCTTTGCAAACTCCAAAGGAATCCTATCATCAAACACCCTAACCCTATTGAAGTATTCCATCCATTTTGATTTTTGGAATTATTCAACTACCTCAAGGTTAGCACATATTTTAGAAGAATATGTGGATTCCATTCTATTAGATCAATTTGTCATCTTGGTGCCTCCTTTCTTAGGGTTGCCTCACTTGTTTATTCGTCTAACAATAAGTAAGAAACTTATGCTTTTATGATGGTTCTGTTTTTTATTCTAACTCATTCTCATTCATAAGAAAAACAAAATCCTACTCATATTCCATTCTCAATAGTAGACTCCTTCATTCACTCGTTTTCCTTAGGAATAAAGATTAATTTAGCTTGGTACTTACCTCCTCTCTTGGCACTTGGTGTTGGATTTCTCTTGACCTTTGATTATTTTTATAACTTTTTTTTCACATCACTTTACTTTGCCTCTTTCCTTGCAAACATCCCTTGTGATTTCTCAGAAATTTAGGGCTCTCTTTTTATTCTTGGATTACATTGGCCAACCTCTATTATTCAGTTGCTCCTTGAGGGCACTTAAATTCTTTAATAGGATTCTCACTCTTGGATACTTATCAATATTCAACTTCCTTAATTAGCTTGTGCTTTGCAACAACACTCTGGCTCTTAAATTAGTGCCACGACTCTTGAATGTTAGCTCACACAACACTCAAAATTCACAAATGCTTGGGCATCTTCAACTAATTATCATACTTATATTTGGCACCCTAGACCAAGAAAAGATGTAATGAGACAAAATACACACTTGTGCTAAGATGTAGGAACTCACATAGTGTTTTCCCTCTAAAATGACGTCTAGGCCACACTTGTTCCTAGGGACAAGCGCAATCATATATTGAGGAAATCTAAAAGGTAAGAGTTGTCAAAGCCAAAAGTTGTGCATGTATTACAAATGAATGACATGCATTCCATGTAGCATTGATCTTATCACCTCAAGATCCTATAAGTAAAGGAATCAAAGCCAAGGGATGGGATCTAATGAAAGCATCCTTATGCTAGAGAAATTTAGTGAAAATATTATTTTCTTCAAGTATATTTGTGTAGAGAGAGAGAGGTAGGCATTAGTTCTTATAATGTGATTAGATATTGTGTGAGGTTTAATTAGTCATTAAGTTAGTTATCTCACCGAAGTAAGTTCTCATATCATGTTGGAAGAAAGATGAAGGATTGTGGCCAAGGATAGGAGTTTGATCTTGGAGAAGAATGTACAATAACAAGACATAGGTAGGGTGAAATCATGAAGATGGGTTACACTTTTGCTTGTTTTATGAGAAAAAAAAACTGTATTTTCACAAGTTCTTCAACTTCCGGTATACAAAAGTATTTTTTTTTATTTCAAATTTCACTTTACAATAAAATAAAAACTTGTGAAGAATTGTATTATCTTTCTAATGACTATTTTTCAATTTTTTTTTATCACAATTTGATATGTCAATTTGACAATTGTTTAACAATATGTTCCTTAAACATGAAAGGAATGATAATGAGTTACTTTTTTCTACAACATTGTATCTATTATTAAACTTACGTTTTTAAGAAACGAATTATACTGGAACAATCTACAGAGACTCTATTTTATTATGACTATAATTTTGAATCTAACAAATGAATATTATAATTTCTAGGTTTTTTTGAAGTTGACCAAGATGAAAAAGTTGCATATTTTAAACACATTTTTTTCTACACCTTGTATCTATCTTAATTTTTACTTAAAACTAAAATTTAAATATACCCTTTTGAAAAGAATAGTTTAAGGATTATGAATATATTTTTTTTCAAAAATTTTCACTGTATATTTTTAGAGATACCGATATTTCATTTCACCGAATCATAATGCCTGTTGAAAGTATTATGCAGTGTTTTTTTTTTTTTAAATTAAATAAAATTAGATAAAAATAAAGAAAATGAAAACAAATTATAAGAATTGAAAGTAGATTAAATTTTGGAAATGCTGGTGTCATTTTCAAAACCAAATTCTCAGTATTTGCAGGAGTTCACAACCTCCGAAGTTCAGTTAAGCTTGGGGCAATTCTCTAATTTTAGTTTTCAGTCCCAAATTCCTTTTTTCGGCTGAAATACTTTTTCGGCCGAAAATCTAATATTTCGGCAGAAAGACTAAAATCTAACGGAAACCGTCAAAACTAAATGGTTTCCAAGGTTTTTGGCCGAAAAACCATTCTTTTGGCTGAAAGGCTATCGAGCAAATTCCTTCAGTCAGAAAAAATGAAAAGACACATTGTATCGTTTCATTTCATGCCAAATTGTATAAATAGGCTTTTGGCCAAACACGTTTAGCACAATTCATCGAATGGACAGACATATATAAGCTCGGGGATAGGGATTTCAAAGCATTTCTATTACTGATTGCAGCTGCATTCTTTTCTTTCTTTATTTCTTCCCTCTGTTCCATAGGCTTAATCGGAGGATCGATATCGATACATGGTGGTTTTCTAGAGCACTTAAACAAAGTTTCAAATCATGTTTTTGGTTTTTGTTGAATAAGGTAATTGATGTTTGTTCAAGTTTTTACTGGAATAACAATTTATATGTTGAAAGATAAATGTTGATCATTGTTTCAAGGTGAAGTCTTTGTTGAACATATATTTTACAGATAACTATAAAAGTCATGGAAACAAAAGTTTGCGCAAGAGAAAATATGATCGCACTCGAGATGATACTCGCCAAATCGAACAAAGGAAAGAGATTTATTGGAGAAAGAAACAAGAACGTGCAAATTTCAAGAAACAAACAATGATAATGTCAATAGATATTTTCGACAAGAAGAAGTTCAACCAGGTATACATGCACATATGATGATCGAGCACACAACACACATTGGGACTGTATTAAAAAAGTACAGAATTCAAAGTATAGAATTCAAATTTAAAATATTGTGAATTTAATATAATTGATTGTAATTACAAATTGATGTTTTTCAAAATTTACATAAATGGGTTCATCTTATAATGTCGAAGAAGACGTTGAAACCAAAATTGAAGCAGAAGACGTTGAAACCGAAATTGAAGCAGAAGACGAATCACCTATAGGTATGTACATAAATTTAGATAATACAAGATGAACACTCAAATATATATAATTTAGTGAATTTATGTTCGTGTTATGTTTTTTAATATAAACTTTAAATTGAAATATGTAGGAGAATCTATCAACATTGATGATGAAACATTAGAAAATGTTGATACTAACAAATTTGGGAAGAAAAAAGCTAAGCATTATATAAGATATCGAACTAAGAATATGTGTAATACTTTTTTCAAAGATGAATCAGTAACAGTACAATCTCAAATTTTACTTTGTCTAATGAAGTCAAGAAAGTTAAAAGAAGCTACATCATTATTGGGTATTCAAAAGTTGACAAAGGATACAAAGGTGACACATAATGTCTTTAACAATATAACTAATGTATTAAAATCTTTTGGAAAATATTGAAAAGAAGATGTTTGTGTTGCACGTAGAGTGATACAAACAACAGTTGTTTCATCTAGCAATATAAAAGATCGTTTGACACAACACATGGAAAAAACGATGGGAATGTCAAGAAAAACATTGCACAAACATATAAAATTTTGTTTCCAAATAGATGTAAATGATGAATTGGCTTATTGGACAATGATTTCTAGACAACCCTACAAAGATAGACTTGCAAAAAATGTTAAAGAACTGGCCCATAATTGTTGGTTGGAAGAATCTCGTGTTTCACCACATACAAGGGATGTGTTGCGACGAAGAATAGCACAAAATCAATATGAAGAACATCCAAAACATATATTGCCAATGACACAAATAGAGTTGTTTAATAAGTTCAACAAAGAGCACAAAGAAGTTAAAATTTCCATCAATACATTTGTGCAACAAAAACCATGGTTTGTTAGACCCATCACTGTCCGTGACACGTGTTGTTGTCGTTATCATGTGGATTTTAAGTTGTATTATGACACTTTTTTGGATTTTGGTAAAACTTCATGGCCAGACTCACCTCCTCCTTCCACATTTCGTGTTTTTATATCTAAAATTCTATGTGAAAGAGAAGATGATGATTTATTTTACAAAAAAAAATGTGTTGGTGGAAAGAAATGTGATCGTTGTGTAAATCTAAGTTTGTTTCATTCAAAGTATCATATTGATATGAATGATCAATCATTTTCTAATATAAGAGTCAATTGGAAGAGATATGAATATATGAGTAGCATGGCTCCGCATTCTTCAAATGTTTTTTCCAAAAGGATTGATTTGAAGGTAGATAATATCAGCGTGATATAATTTTTGAAGAAGTTTGAGGAAGAAATCTATAAATACACCAAGCATTCACATAGAGCTCGATGGCAAGATCTACAATTCAAACAATCCCGTGAAGTGTTTCCACCAGGGACAATTTTGTTTGTAGTTGATTTTGCAGAGAATTACACATTCGTTGCACAAAAAGAAATACGGAGAGAATATTATCATTCTGATCAAGTCACGATATTTGTCCATGTTCTATATAGACATGCTCAATGGAGTCTTCCAAACATAGAAAGCACCAACAAAAATCGACATGTTATTAAAGAATATCACTTTTATATAAGTGATGATCAAGCACACGACACACATTATGTACAACAATGTTTTGATAAATTTTATGATTCATTGAAATATCGTGAAATTAGATTCGATCGACATTGGATATGGTCCGATGGGTGCGCAGGTCAGTTCAAATCTGCATGATCATTCTATTGGTTATGCCGTCTTCATAAAAAATTAAACATTACACATTGTTGGAATTTTTTTGAGACTGGTCATGGAAAAGGAGAGCACGACGGTGCAGGGGCATGTATAAAACGAGCACTTCGAAGGTATCAGCTGCACCCTCATGTCGATCGATTTGAATCCGCTAAACAAGTTGTTGAATGGTGCAACATGGCTCTAAGTCATAAATATAATCCATCAAGAGATGTGTGTAGGTGTGTCTATGTATAAATGTTACATGTATGTGCACAGGATATATAAATTTGAACGTGTTCAAATTTATATTCAATCTTCAATCATTTTCTTGAGAGATTTCAAGTGAACAAGTTCTTGTCTTGTGCAGGTTTTTTTGGTATGTTGGAATCCAAGATGTAAATAGATCAATCCCATATGATGCCAGTACAATACCTGGGACAAGAAAAATACATTCAGTTAAAACAAAATGTTTTCAAAATGGGTTTGCA
>ML782128.1:196698-209350 GCA_009831015.1 Picea engelmannii | reverse complement strand
ATATGTATATATATACATACATATATATATATATATATATATACATATATGTATATATATATATATATATATATACATATGTATATACATATATATATATATATAAAGTGTCATGAGTAGATAGGTGGGCACGAACGCCTCAAAAGTGTTCAATATACATTGCTGGGATTATGCCCTCAAAAAATACATATACAAAAATTTCCCTTGGCACATCAATGGTCTATACTATCTAAGCACGGGGCCTATTGGCCTTGCCATAATGTACAATGACGTTGGCCAAACGTCGGAATAGCTGGACCCAAGTCTGAGGCACCCTTACTACAAGAGGATGCATAGAAGGTGGGAGATCCTCGATCTCAGCCATAGGTACAACACGAGTGAGCACAATATGGTTTTACTCCACTAGTCTCAGAACTCTGTAAGCCTCTTTGGCTGGGGGTCCCCCTGCAACTGTTGGTCCTGCCTCAGGTCGAGGACGTCATCGAGTCCTAGTGAAGTCCACTAGTCGCACAGGCCCCACGTCTGTACATAACAGATACATAAGTCAATACTATATACACACATAAAAAGAATATAGACAAAATTTAAAAATTAAATAACTTTAAAAAGTTTTGTTACCTATCTTGCCTCGCTCCTCCCGGGAGGCACATGCATGTCCAGATATCTGGTGAAGTTGATTCTGACATATGGGTAATCCTTGACCACCGAGATTTGTCATGCTCACCAGTCAAAAAATTTATCTTCAAAGGCCTCTATGGTCCTCTCTCCACCCTGTCGTGGCAACAATGCTGCCCATCTGGTCATTGTTGGGAAGGAGTCTACATGCCCCCGTATCGTCTCTCTAGGACTGAGACCGGGCACCCTCTCGAAGAAGAAGGAGCACAAAGTGGTACCAAACCCAAAGTTCTTGTTGGTACACTACCGACACTCTGTAAGCTGTCTCTTCATGCATATCAGCATGGTCATACTCCAGTAAAAAATGTTGGCCTCCAAACATTGAATAACACAATGCATGTGTGATTGGGAACCCTGGTGAAGGGCAGTGGATCTAGTAATCCACCCGATCAAGAGTAAGATGACACGTAGAGATAGGCTAGTGATATTGTGAATTGGCACCTGAGAACCTACCTTCTTAGTGCCGACCTCATAGTACATGCGAATATAATCCTCAATGTTAAAGGGCCCAAGAGGAAATATCCCCAGGTTAAGTGGTTCCCCTCTCCTCAAGAGGCCAGTCAAGAAGTAAATATCCTCTATATTTAGGGTCAATGATTGACCCTCTATCATAAATTCCTCTACATCAGGATGCCAATACTCCAAAAGAGCATTGAGCAGCCTAGGTTGTGCCCTCATGAACGGACACTAGAAGAACTTCCATAGCCCAGATTGTTTTAGTATGATGATGGCTATAGGTTCCTCTTCGACCAAGATATCAATGTCCTCATGTTCCCTCTCCCTCTAGTGAACATACATCTTGTTTCATAGCAAAGAGGACAAGAGTCAGTACTTTCATTTTAACTTTTTCAAAGACTTTCAAGGTGTATGTGGGTTGTTTCGTACAAAATCGCGTATGTACGTGGGCTGCTGGTTTTATGCCCGAGTACATACGTGGGCTGGCCTTGGATAGCCTACGTACAAGCAGGGTCACTCATTTTACAAGAGTGCGCCCTCTCAAAAACTAAAACTAATGCATAAAGAAGGTATTGAATTGCAAGAAGGAGTAATTTGTACTTACTTGGTCCAAGTAGAAGGTCGTTTCATCCACTGAAGATCCCAAAATCAACTCTTTTAGCAACAGGGTTTTTTTCACCTTTTGGTTGATTTTCGAATTCCAATCGTCAAAATGAGCTTTTAACTTCTATTTATATACCTTTTTGGTCCTTTTTGTCCATTTTTGACCCCCTTTGTCATTTTTCATGGCTTGGTGATCACTTGATTCCACTTCTGTGTTTCTTATTGGTCATTCGGTACTATTTTCCTTTTGGTTTGGTAATTCTTTGGGATGGGTCACTTTTTGGGTATCCTTTGGTGAAAGTCATTTTTTCCAACTTTTTGCATATAAGTTAAGATTTCATTTCCACTTTCTACATCTTGTTGTCTTTTTCTCTTTTCCATAGGATCGACCCCACTAAAGTGCGACACAGAACCTTCATTGCTACTTCAGAAGTGTCATAATTATGTGGTAGAGCCTACCTTTACATGGATTCCCTAGGTAGATACTTGCTGCATTTTGGCATCCATGCTGTCAGTTATGACTATAGGCTTGGGAGTCCTTGTTAGTCTTGTCATGATTACAAGATAAAGCCTCATCCATTTGATGCACCATCATTCTAGGCCTTACCCTTAAGACTCCCTAATGAGCACGCTTTGTTGGCTTTCAAGTTCGCTTTGAAATTTGAAAGCAACATCCAACGAGACTGTATTTATTCTTTTCGATCTCGTCTGGATTAACTGAGAAAAGTATCCCCATGGAGTCTTCTTTAAGCCCTTTTCAGAGTCTCTAAAAATGAAAAGATTTCCGAGCGATCTTGTTGTCCTTCACGCTCACCAAACACAAATTTGAAGGAACATCTATCAGGCGGTAGTTTACCCCTTTTTTAGTCCAGATGGTTAATTTTACGAATAAAGGTATGCTCTAGGGACTTCGGTTCTCTAGAAGAGTATTCTCAGGCGTAATTTTAGCCCTTTTTTGGGCCTGAGGGACTAAATATTCGAAAAAGGAACATTCTCCTTGGTTGTGGTTTATCACCTTTTTCGGGCCTTGGAGATTACTTACGAAAAAGGAACCCCCCCGGAGTCCATAGTTAAGCTCTTTTCAGACTCCCTAAAATTGAAAAGATCGTCGAGTGACCTTGTTCCTTCACATTCGTTAAATTGGTCCAGAAGAACATCTACTGGCATGAGTTTAAACCATTTTTCGTGCTATAGATTATAGCGGAAAAAGGTACGCCTCAGGAGATTCGTCTTGCTGGGAGAGTTCTCCTCAATTACTTTTATACCTTTTCAAGCTAAGGATACTAAACTCAGAAAACAATTGCGAATCCATAGTTAATCTCTTTTCAGACTCCTTAAAATTGAAAAGATTTCCGAGTGATCTTGTCTTTGTCACACTCTTTAAAATGGTTTTGAATAGATATCTTTTCGGTGCAAGTTTAACCCTTTTTCAAATCGACTAGACTATCTACGAAAAAGGTACTCCCTGGAGTCTTCTTTTACATTAGACTCTCTAAACGTGAAAAAAATATCGAGCTTAACTTCTCTGGTATCACAAGAAATACATAGAAGGGGTCTCATTGTGTCTTGATTAATTGCATTTGCAAGTCTCATCTTTGCGTCTTTGGTCTAAATTTCGGCTCCATGTTGCTCTCAACTGAACCTTTGAAGCATTCCTTATACGCAAGCCTTGTAGCATTTCTGTCCTCTGCGACTTGACTCCTTGACCCATGGAGGAATTTTCCTCGAGTTTCCTTTCCCTGCACATGTCTCCTTTCTCTAAGCATTAGTATGTTCCATGCGCTTGGAATTGGTATGCTTTCTTGTGATACTCGTTCCTCCTTTGTAATGTAGCATTCTTTTATTCTTTTTCAAGCTCTTAAAAAATTGGAAAAGACAAAAAAATCAAATATTCCAAAAAGATGGGACAAAGAGAGTCGCCCTTGGATAAAGCACATCCTTCCATTTGTTCATCAAGCATTGGGATCTAGTATGACCTTAGGAAGTTGTTCTCACTACATAGAGTTCTGTCCTCCTCCATTTGGTTACTCTTCCAAACACATGGAGAGTTTGCGTTGTCTCCTGCCTCACAAACTTATGTCAATGAAATGCTGTCTGATTCTAATAATATTTCGTGCTTTTGTCCAAGGGAAGTTTCACTCAACATGAGTTGGCCTTTCTGTAGTTTGTCTCTTGACCTTCTTGAGTCAACCATCTCGAGAGTCCAGTCAAGTCGAGATTCAAAATCGAAGAAGTTCTATGCCTGATCAACGAGATCCTCATGTCTTTTCTCGACGAGTCATCGAAGACCTTAGGGTAGTGAGTTATACACTCCCATTGTACTCCTACCTTAGTTTTGAAGATCTTGAAGTGGTTGCTCGAGCTATGAAGACCTCATCTCCAGCCTCATCTCCCTCTTATTGCTTCTTGAATACAAATACTATACTTGTATATATTCGACTGATTTTGATATGTAGATCCGTTGTGTATTTGATTGGCATCCATGATTTACTTCATCCTGAGCATGGGTATGCCCACCTCAGAGGGACAATTGTTGTTTTGCAGATGGCACCTTCCAAAATCTGGTACCGGGCTCACTCAATTTTGTACATTGGTGAAGATGTTGTAATGTATTTCAGCCATCAGTTGCTCTTCTTACCTCACACATTAGGGGGCATCTGTTATAACCCTAAAATTCCCTACTCTTGCATACATGACATTGGCTCTCTTACTTGCATAATTTGCCAAAAGCACTGCTGAGAGTCTCTTCCTAAAAACCATTTTTTAGAGCATGTACACACCCCGCACCACTACAACCCGCATACATACGCTTGCTGCATGCTAGACAAACCATGTACATACGCTTTTTGCATACTAAACAACTTGCGCATGCTTGCAAAAGTTGCAAAAATTAAAAGTTTGTAAGGAATTTGGTGAAATTCATGGGCTATTGGAGTTTTCCCAACCAATTCACTTGCTATAGCCCGTCACCCAACCAAATAACCATTCATTTGTCAGATAAAAGGTGTTGGGGTCTCATTTCACATCCAGGCATAAGAATAGTGAAACTCTGCCCAATTTCACTTCCCTTCCTTGCCCAAGATTTTGCTACCTTTTGTGAGATATTTCCTTAGCATTCCCTCACCATCCCCTTCTTCTTCCATTCAATCCATTCCCTTTCTTTAAGGTGATCAAAATATTGAGAGAGGAGGCCTATTCAAGGTGAAATTGGAGCATTATAAAGAGGAGCCCAGACCAGGTTCCCAGAACGATGGCCGACACAAATTGTAAGTTTCAGTCTTTGTTTGATGAATAAACAATCTCTTTTCCCTGTCCCAAATGATGATGTTTTGTGTATCTTCTTTGATTTATACATAACATTTAATATATAACCCTAACTCATGAATAGAAGTAGCATGCTTGTAGTCCTTGTTTGCCTAGTTTTGGATGCAGGTCATCCTTGGGAGGATACTTGCAGTCTTTGGAACTACAAAGATTGAGGAGATCATCACCAGATGTGGGATAAAAGGTATAGTTACCGATATTCCTTCTTATTGCTTTATTTTCATTTGTTTTGGTATGTTTGGGGTAGAGTAGAAACTAGATTGAATTTTAGATGGTCATTCGCTCTGTCTATATCTTAAACCCTGGTATAGTAAAAGGGGGGATTTTCTCGCTAGCATTGATGGTATAAATTTCTCAATTGGTGTAGCATCTGAATTGGTACCTATGGACCATACTATTTCTTCCCTCATATGTTGTAAATTTGATTATGTGCAAAGTTATCTCATCCCAAGATTTGGGTAGGCTTTCTCTCTTCATGCCATTCTTAATTTTTTCTACCTCTTCATAGAGCCCAAAGTAACTCTTCTTTACTAATAAAGTAGGTTGTCTCTCTTGCTTATCCCATTGTAGTCCATGATCTGGATTTTATAGAGAACTAAATGAAAGCTAGGAATATGAGTGGAATATGAATGGAAATACACACATAGAAATATTGTAGAGAGAAAAATAATACAATGAAACCCAAGTTCTGTTAATGAATGGAATAGGAAAATATTGTAAAATGCAAAGCGATACAAGCTAGCTAGAATGGTGGTAGCTTATCTATGAAGAGAGAGGTGTCAACTATGCTCATTTGCAAGAAGACATTACAAGAGGTTGAAAATGGCCTTTTAACATAAAGTACTAAACCCTAAGGGGAAAAAACCCTATATATAAAAAAACCCTAACCCTAGAATATGAAGTGCCAAATGAATTGTGGGCCTCAATGTGGCTAGTTAAAACATCAATTTCCTCGAAGTGTAACTTTTGCATACAATCCCTTTTAGGGTACATTATAGTTTGTTGGAAAGATCTAATTGAGAAGTAGAATTTTTGGTATGTCTACTAAGGCCATGGCCACCTTAAGCTCCTCAATGGCCAAAAAATAGCATTGAAGGTCTAAAAACATCCCCAAAAGTTTAGGACCTTAAAACCCGTAGATAAAAAAATTCCAAGATGGAGAACCGTGTTGAGTTAGTGGAAGAGGTGGGTGGCCACTGATGTCCACTTGGATCGGTCCTCCCCCATTAGGAATTAGTGGTCCCCATTACGTTAATTTTCCTGATTAGATGGGGAAAATTGCTAAATTTGGCTCCTGGTGAGCCACTTGACTTAGTGAAGAAGTTGTCCTACTTTGACAACTTGATAGAGTTGTATGTTGTACTAGCGAGTTCCCTTCATCTTGCTATCCATGATTTGATCCGTCGTAGCTTGTTCAATGCAATAATTATTTATTTAAGTAGGGGAAAAATGATCAACCACCTCTAAGGTGTCCGATAGAGGTGGAAAACATGATCGAAGAAGGTCCACATTAAACACTAGGTGCAAGCCAAGGAAAGGGGGAATACTCAATTTAAAATTATTCTCACCCAAAACCTTTGTGATGGTGTAAGGTCCATATCGTAGTGGTATGTTCTTCTTGTGGGGGGATACAAGGCCCTCTTTCTACAAATTCAACCACACCTTATCACCAACATGCAACCTATGTGGAAATCAATGTTAGTCATGTTGTTTCTTATACTTGTTATTGGATTTCTATGGGATATCATGAACCTTTTTTTGAATGTGTTGATTCCATTCAAAAAATTTGGTTTGTTTGTCTGCCTCAGTTTGAGCATGGAAGGAATCTTCCTATGAAGATGTAATGGGAAGAGCCACATCAATGGGGGCCAATGGATGGAACACCAAGCACACCTGGAAAGGTTTGTGGCGAATAGATCCATGGAGGGCCTTGTTATATCTATGTTGAACATATGGAAGGCTCTCATACCATGTACATGAATGCTTGGAGTTGTGCATGCACAAGATATGAGGATAGCTGTGAACAATATCGAAAAGTGTCTTGTTGTGATAGGCCACCGGATGTCCATGTTGAGTGAGGACTACAATGATATCATAGTGAAATGTATCTTTCTCAATCTCAAATAATTGTTACAGGTCTAGTAGAGTGAGGATTGGTGCCAAGAAAAGGTGGGTTTGTAGAGTGAGGATTGTCTTCTTTTGTGACTCAATGCAGGAAAAATTGGCTTTAGCTCCACCCTTGGTCACTTGGATCAAGGGCTAAGTGATATGAGATAACCTCAACATGAACCTATGGTAGAATTTGGCAAGGCCTAAGAAGCTACAAAGCATTTTTAGAGTCATTGGGATGACCAATAACACATTACTTGGATCTTGGTTGGGTCCACATGCACCGCATGTTCATCCATGATGTATCCTAGATACTGAATTCTCCAAATCCCAAATGAACATTTCTCCATATTGGAATATAACTCATGTTGTCGAAGAGGTCTCATAATCTATTGAATGTGCTACAAATGTTCTACCCAAGTTTTGTTGAATATGAGCATGACATCCAAATATATAACCACAAAAGAGTTTGTGAATGGTCATAAGAAATCTTCCATCATCCTCATGAATGTTTTCATAGCATTAGTTAATCCAAAAGGCATGACGAACCACTAAAAAAGTCCTTCTTTAGACTTGAATGTGGCCTTCCATACATCGATTTGTTCAATAAGGACCTAGTGGTAGCTTGACTTTAGATCAATCTTACTAAATAATTTGTCACCTTTAAGTTGATCAAGAAGGTCATCAATCTAGGGGATCAGGTATTGGTTCTTAACCATGATTTTTTTTAGGGCTCTCTAATCAATACAGATTCACCATGTCCCATCCTTCTTCTATACCAATACAATTGGGATCCCACAAAGTGATGAGCTTAGTTGAACGCGATGCTTTTGTATGAGCTCATGAATTTGACATTTTATTTCCTCGTTCTCTAGAAGAAACCATATGTATATTTGGAAATTAGGTAAAGGAGAACCATGTAATGCATAGGCATCCTATAGGTGAAGTGAAGATATCTTTGTATTCCTATAGAAGCTTTTCTACCTACTTCTATTATGTAGAGAGGCCCTGTGATGAGGCCGTGGTGGATGTAGTGATATTTCATTCAGCTTATGAACAAACCATAAAGAGGAAAAATTTTCCATTCTAAGAGATTACATTTTGACATTGTTTGTCGAGAGAAAGGGAATTTCCACATATAGAGAAAAGAAGTAACTATGACACTGTGAGGCTTGGACTCATAAATAACATGATGTTTCCACATATAATGTTGTCCTAAAAGAACCTCAAAAACTTCAAGTGGGACAACATTACATAGTACCTCATCTTTGAAGGGCTTGATGTTGTATGACATATGACATTGTTAGCTAACACATATGTCTCATCCATGGCTCAACCAACTGATGGTGTATGGTTGGGGGTGTGGCATTGTTGACAACTTCAATATCTTGATGACCTCAACAACAATTAGGATCTTATGTCTACCGTTGTAAATAATGAAATGTAGTGGATCCCCATTCACCCACATCTATGAATGGAAGAGGTGCTCTCCCTCCTTAAGCTCCTCTGACTCTTCTGGTAGGATATTTGCAGTTGTGATTGTAGCACCGAGTTCTACATCAATTATTCAGTTTCCCTTATTCTGCTTTGAATCAAATTCCACTTCCTCTTCTTTAATCTTGACCAACAATTATTGTCTTGAGTGACATTTATTAGTGTTGTGCCAAGGCATTTTGTGGAACTCACACTGATTTCCAATGTCCTTCTTCGACTTCCCATTAACCTTATTTACCTATGACTTGGACTGGTTGTCTTGAGGTTGGATTGACTTTATTTTTCCTTTGTTCTGTGAGTTACAACCACCCTTACCATTCTTCTGTTGCAGTGGATTTGTAGAGATAGACTCATGATTATTCTGCAACTTAAATTTTTGCTCGATTTTGACAACGTATTGATAAGAGACTCCTAGTGAGGAGATGTCAAAGAAATCCATCTCTATTTGTATGTAGCTATGTATGCCACTACGGTATTTCAAAACTAGGTGTTTCTTAGAGTCTTTGAT
Organism: Picea engelmannii; assembly: GCA_009831015.1. Classification (NCBI taxonomy): domain Eukaryota; kingdom Viridiplantae; phylum Streptophyta; class Pinopsida; order Pinales; family Pinaceae; genus Picea; species Picea engelmannii. The sequence continues at coordinate 200,181 of ML782128.1, read as the reverse complement.
ACCCAGTTTTGAGCACAAGGTAGGGAAAATATTGGTGTACTTTGATGCCATATGGTCTCTCTCCCAATGCAGGGTTGTCCATCTTGTGTACTAGTCATCATAGTTTCCAACATGGTATAATTCCTCCTTGAGGGCATCAAAAAAGGCCACCCACATGTTTTACCTCCAAAATGTTGTAGACTTTTCTTCATTGTGTCTCTCTTAGTAACTTTCCCTTCAATCTTTGTCATGGGGAAGGGATTTAAGGAGCACAAAGGTGATATTTTCAATGTCGGGAAAATTATGAACAAAGTAATACCCCTCTAATATATTTAACCATTTATCCAAATCATTTGCATCTATCTGACCTTCAAATAAAGGGATATGAATGTTAAATTTTACCTTCAAGGGTGTCACACCTCTAAAATGGCTACTTGTTGAAGGTACCTTAGCCATCATTGGTAGTCATCAAATGATCTAAGAAAAATTATCCATCATCTCATTCCTTTATCGCGTGAGGGATTCCTTGAGAAAAAACTTGATAAGATCTCCTATTCCATCATATATAGTACTCTTTGACTATGGGGGGTCACTTAGGATGGTGAGAGTGTTTTTTCCCAAGTGAAATTATCTTGAGACCCAACTCTCTATACCTTGACCTCGTCAGGGACATGCACTAAGAAATAACTAAGAGAATATTGCTTTGATACAATTGATCTAGATTGTATAGAGTAACAAAATGAAGTATAAGAATATGAATGGAAATACAAACAAAATTATTGCAGAGAGCATGGTAATATGATGAAACCCAAGATTTATTAATGAAAGTATTAGTAAAAGACTATACAATGCAAATCAATACAATCTAGCTAGAATGGTGGTAGATTATCTCTAAAGAGAGAGGTGTCGACTATGCTCATTTGTGACAAGACATCATAAGAGGCCAAAAATGGAATTTTAACATAAATTAATATACCCAAAGGGGGAAAACCCTAAATATCCAAAGCCCTAACCCTAGGAATCAAAACGCCAAAATTATTGTGGGACTCATGGTGGCTGGTTGAAACATCAACTTCCCGAGGGCGCAACTTTTGCAAACAATATTTGTTTGGGTACACATTAGCTCGTTGTAAATATCTAACTAAGAAGTACAATTTATGGCAATGTTGGGAAGGCAATGACTACCCCAATCTCCCAAATGGACAAAAAACATCATTTAAGGCCTCAAAACGTTCCCAAAAGTTTAGGACTTTAAAATTTGTAGATTAAAAATTGCCAAGATGGAGAACCATGTTGAGTCAGTGGAAGAGGTGGGTGGTCATCGATGTCCACTTGGATAAGTCCACCAAGGAGACATGTAACCTTGACCAACATGAGCTCATTTAATTGAATTTACAAACCCCTCATTGTTTTTGTGATATTCTTGTCCCCGTAAGTGTTGGAAACTGTGCAAACTCCAAATGAATCCTATCATCAAACACCCTAAGCCTATTGAAGTATTCCATCCATTTTGAATTTTGGAATTATTCAACTACCTCAAGGTTAGCACATATTTTAGAAGAATATGTGGATTCCCTTCTATTAGATCAATTTGTCATCTTGGTGTCTCCTTTCTTAGGGTTGCCTCACTTGTTTATTATTCTAACAATAAGTAAGAAACTTATGCTTTTATGATGGTTCTATTTTTTATTCTAACTCATTCTCATTCATAAGAAAACAAAATCCTACTCATATTCCATTCTCAATAGTAGACCCGTTCATTCACTTGTTTTCCTTAGGAATAAACATTAATTTAGCTTGGTACTTACCTCCTCTCTTGGCACTTGGTGTTGGATTTCTCTTGACCTTTGATTATTTTTATAAATTTTTTTTCACATCACTTTACTTTGGCTCTTTCCTTGCAAACGTCCCTTGTGATTTCTCAGAAATTTAGGGCTCTCTTTTTATTCTTGGATTACCTTGGTCAGCCTCTATTATTCAGTTGCTCCTTGAGGGCACTCAAATTCTTTAATATAATTCTCACTCTTGGATACTTATCAGTATTCAACTTCCTTCATTAGCTTGTGCTCTGCAACAACACTTTGGCTCTTAAATTAGTGGCATGACTCTTGAATGTTAGCTCACACAACACTCAAAATTCACAAATGCTTGGGCCTCTTCAACTGATTATCATACTTATATTTGGCACCCTATACCAAGAAAAGATGCAATGAGACAAAATACACACTTGTGCTAAGATGTAGTAACTCACATAGTGTTTTTCCTCTAAAATGACATCTAGGCCACACTTGTTCCTAGGGACAAACACAATCATATATTGAGGAAATCTAAAAGGTAAGAGTTGTCAAAGCCAAAAGTTGTGCATGTATTACAAATGTATGACATGCATTCCATGTAGCATTGATCTTATCACCTCAAGATCCTATAAGTACAGGAATCGAAGCCAAGGGATAGGATCTAATGAAAGCATCCTCATGCTAGAGAAATTTAGTGAAAATATTATTTTCTTCAACTATATTTGTGTAGAGAGAGAGAGGTAGGCATTAGTTATTATAATGTGATTAGATATCGTGTGAGGTTTAATCAGTCATTAAGTTAGTTATCTCACTGAAGTAAGTTCTCAGATCATGTTGGAAGAAAGATGAAGGATTGTGGCCAAGGATAGGAGTTTGATCTTGGAGAAGAATGTACAATAGCAAGACATAGGTAACGATTTTTTTCTTCTCTTCTTTCATTATAAATATAGATCTATCTTCTTCCTCCACCCCACACCCACCCCCCAACAAACACACAAACAAAAAATATCTCTATTTTGTTGATTATTCATCATACTTAATGAGGTTTTGAACAAGATTTTAGTTTCTTAATAACTAGATTAATATTTCATTATGCAGGTTGATTTATGTTTTATAAATGAATAATGAGAAAGGTATTTTTGGTTGTTTGTTTGTGCAATTTTATTGGGGAGACATTGGAGTTAGATCAAGATCAATCAAAATTTGTGAAACACTAAGGACAAACATCGTTAACCATGTTCCTTTCTCTACTCATCTCTCATTTATTTCTTAGCACACATGCAAGTTTTAGGGAAAGAACGTTAGTTATATATCTCTATGTTTGTTGGTGAGTCTCACCCACTCACCAAGGGTTTTTCTTAGTTCATAGGTAGTTATTTCCTTAAACATAATTAGCGATTCCATTGGGGATATTGATTTGTTTTCTCTATTTTGGTTTTGGGTGTATCTTGCTTCCTCTTTCTATTTAAGAACGCTGCAAACCCCACTCAATTTTTTTTAATTCTTGGTTTTTCCCTTGAAATTTAGAGATTATGTTCTTTGACAAGATACCTTTTGGAACTTATATTTGCAAGGTATTTTGCATTCTTCTTTCAATGGTATAATTAAAAAGAAGAAGAATAAATTATCAAAGTATTATCTTTTGGTTCACTTAGAAATATCTAAAGTTTTTTGATGTATTTTGGGAACGGTTGCATTTAAAAGAAAA
>ML782128.1:173786-195003 GCA_009831015.1 Picea engelmannii | reverse complement strand
TCCTTGTCTAAAGGATCTTCTACTCTTGAACCACCTTTGGTTTCCCAACATCCTATTCAAACATTGGTTGATGAAGTGGTCAAGTCAATGCAATTTTTTAGAGATCCCACTCTTCCCTTGGAGAGTTATGGGATTAAAGTGGTTGAGATAATGAAATATTCGATCAATCCCACTCTTTCGTTAGAGATTAATGTGTTTGTTGATCATTTTATATTTAATGCTAGTTGAGAACCTTCTAGACACGTGGGCATTCCACTAACTTCAAGCACGCTCCCTCCAAGTTCCAGGATCATTTCATTTAATTGGAATAATTTTGTTGAGCCTCACTTTCCTTCTTTTTCACCCTTCCAAACAAGGGTTGGATCATATTCATTAATCATTTCTAGATGTATAGTAGATGAAGGAGACTCCACAAGCATTTTTTCCTCCTCAACTTGGAAATATATGGGTTCTCCCAATATTGTGTTAGCTACTAGTCAGTTGCTAGCTTTTGATAGATGACCTAGTGAAATTTTGGGGATTCTTCCTCAGTTTCCTATTACGTTAGGTGGGAACATTATCTTAGTTGATATGATGGTTATGGATGGCATGTTGGACTTTCAATATGCTCATTGGGCATGATTATGTATACATTATGAATGTTTTTGTGTCTACACTCTTTCAAGTGATGCAGTTTCCTCCCAACAAAAGAATTGTCACTATCGATAAACTTGCATTAAATAATCATTCTCCTTATTCAAGTTTAGACCATGTAACCCAATTATATGTTCCTAGTATTTGGGTGGACGTTAGCCCACAATGAGTGAATTATGTGGTAGCATATCCTAAGTGTTCAATTACTTTTGAGAAGGATCGTTTGTATTTATATTTACCTTCTTGGGACTTGGTCCTGCAGTTGACTCACTCATTACTATTAAGAAGGAGCTTTCTCAATCATGGTGGCCTTCTCGTGACCTGGTCCTAACAATTGGTTCAGTCATTGTTACTAAGGGGGAGATTTTTCGATTATGTTTACCTTCTTGGGATGTGGTCCCAACGAAATCAAGTGATTTAATGAATGGAGGCATTGGAGCCTTTGCTTCCCCCTATTGACCCGAGCAAGTGACTTGATGTATGTTTTTTCATGTTAATTTTCTTCCTTCAAATGAACCATTTTTGGATGCTATGATTAGTTTTGGTATTCCATTAGATGATTTTATTTGTCCTTTCTAAAGACCATCTTCCTGGATTAGACTCATTTGAAATTAAATATAGTCCTGATTTTCATTCCGAGTTTGATCTTATTGTTTATGGATCCATAGACATTAGCATTATTGAGTCTTTAGACTTTGTCACTAAGTTGCAAGTTGTTTTTCCTTCCGAGTCTATTTTATCTGACCATAGAGCCTCATATTTATCCTCTAAGTTTCACTCCTCTAGCTATATATATTGGATTCGTCCTATGAATTTGATTTCTTTAGTTGATATTTAGACCCTTGCAATGTTGAGTTTGTTTTTGCTAACTTCGTTGTTGATTTTACATTTGATTTTCCTCTTGAGTTTGATCTCATTTTTTATAGGTACTCAAGCCTTGGTGTTTGTGATCTTCGTTGGTAGAATCTGCCATGGTGATGAATATTGTTGAAGATATCAAGGTTAAAAGTTCCCTTATCCAAGTAAATCTCAATAGGTATTTCTTTTTGGATTTTTTAGATTTGATTTTTCTATTGTTGTTTCTTGGTTATAAGACTTTGAGCTAGACTCCTAGTTGCTAAGGGATCACGATTTGTTCATTTTTCAACATGGTCAAATATATTCTAAACCTTGCATAGAGTTTTAGATTGCCCGTATGTTATGATGCATTAAAACCTTTTTCCACCAGAATTTTCCATAGTATTGAACATATTAGATGTTGGTGTGTCAACCTTTCGTATTTGTATTTTACACTAGTTATATCATAAGAGCTTACCTAACATGGGACATTGTAGTCGACACCATTTTTCCATTTTAGCGTTGAAGCCAATTTTTTTTCATAAGATTAGGAGCCTTGTAAGTTGTATCGGAACTTTGAGAAGAATTTGTATGCTTCACTTTCTCATTTATTTCAAGCCAGTCCCTAAAAGGCCCTCATAGTTTTTTTTGAATTTGCATTACTTATAGTTTCTCACGCTTTTGAGCTTAATGAGAAACTCCATTTTTTTGCTTCTTCTTACAACTCATGCATTCTCTTTTTCCACTTGCCTTTGCATCTATTTCTCTTGCATTTCAACCTTCATCCTTGTAGAAGACATCTTTATGAGTGTACACCAATTGCTCGACAACTTTTTTTCATTCATTTTACATAAATTTGTTTCATGCACTTGAAATGTAGTTGCATACTCCTGAGACACTCATCTTATTCACTATATTTTAACATACTTTAATTCCTTTTTGCACTTCTCAAAACATGAGAAAGACAAAAACATAAAAAAAATTGCCAAGTGGGGAGAATTTCGATCTTTATTTTCGATTCAGTTGAAGTAGAAACCTTTAGCCTTATCACCCTTAAACATGGAACTTCTTCATCCAGGTGGATATCGATGTCCACCCACCTCTTCCACTGAATTAACATGGTTCTCCATACTTACAATTTTGTTATGGTTTTATGGGATTTTCTAGGTCCTAAACTTATGGGGATATTTCGAGGCCTTAAACAATGTTTTCTGTGAAGGGTCAATGGCCTATGTTTGCGACAAACCCATGATATGTTGTAATGTTTTAGTCCTTAGTTAGAGCTTTCCAACAAGATACTATGTGTGCCAAACAAAGATTTTATGTAAATGTTGTGCCCCCAGAAAGTCGACGTAGAAACTAACACCAAAAATACCTTTTTGCCGCTTGGCCTCCTAGGGTTAGGGATTTGGACCTTTAGGGTTCTTTATTTATGTGAAAATGAAATACTTTCAACCTCTTTGTATTATCTTTTGTGATCAAGTGTAACTGATATCTCTCTCTCTCTTTAGAGATAAACTGCCTCCATTCTAGCTAGTTTGTCTTCCATAATATTCCTCTATTTTATTCATTAATAGAAATTGAATTTTCACTGTATTACTTTGCTCTCTGCTATATTCTTGTTTATGTTTCATTTTTTCCCTATACAATCCAAATTGATGGTATCATAGCAATCCACTCCTTATTTTTTTTCTCAATGCATGTCCCTAACGAGGTCAACACATAGAGAGTTAGGTCTCAAGCTAGTTTCACTAGAAGATGACTACTCTCGCTAGCCCAAGTGACCTCCCATGGAAGGGGAAAGGAGATATGAAGGAGCATGAGATCCTATCAAGATGTTGCTTGAGAAATCCCTAGTGTGACAAAGGAATGAGATGATGGGCAACTTCACCCAGATCCTTCAACAACTGTTGATTGTGGGCAAGACACCTTCAACAAGCAACCATTTCAAAGGTACAACACCCTTCAAGGTATAAATTAACTTTGATATCCCTGTATTTGAAGGCCAGATAGATGTAGATGCTTTGGACAAATGGTTAAATCTTGTTGGCCCTTGACCAAGTTTTGAGGAAACATTGGTCGTGGTTGACCATTTTTGGGACTTCGACATGCTAGTTGAAGACAAAGCACCCAGACGAAGCAGAGATCACGAGATCTCACCCATTTTGCGGGATGTTTGGGATTTTAGGGTTTATGCAATGAGTATGGGATGTTGTCCCATGGGTTCACCCATGCTTAGGCCTTTTTGTAATGTATAAATAAGTATCTAGGTGATATAAGTAAAGTAGTATTTGTATTTAGAGAGGTCATTGGCTTAGTGCATGACTAGTTGGCTTCGTGCGAAGATTATTGTAAGAGACTTTGTGCATAGACTGTGTAAGGCTTTGTGCCTGGACCTAATTCGGGGAAGGAGGATCTGGCGAGGTGCGCCAGATCTCATGTCCCTTGGTGGATTTGGCTCTGTGGCTTTGTGCATAGGAGCAGAGGATTGTAAGAAGTTTGAAGACTATTAAAGAAGAAGAAGGAGTTGGTGGACGTAGCCCCACACTGGGGTGAACCACGTATATCCTGTGTCAATGTGCTTTGTGCAATGTTGTTCATGTGATTTATGAATCTATTTTCTTAGTGCACTATTCTTGATGTGTGATAGATAGATCTATGAATTCTTAGTGCTTTATGATATGAATGAAAGTTAGATCTGAGCTTATGCTATGTGCTAAGAGGTTTTAAGGGTTAGATTTTGTGAGAATCTATAATAAGGGTTTAACCTGCGTTGTGAATAAGGCTTAAGAACTAATGCATATTGTTGGCTAGGTACTCTCTTAAGTGTTGTGATCATAGATTTGTGTCCCAGCTAGGTTGTAGACACCTAAGTCCTACAACCCCCCCTACCTCTACCTCGGGTGAGACTTCATCTAATTCGCAGGTGTTGCTAAAAGGGCCGGTAGTTAGGGTTTTGTTGGTGCGTTGTTGAAGCGTTGAACCCTGGGTTTGTGACTCATCCTGATTCACTTTGATCTGGGCAACACTACTTTGAAGGCCTGGAACTTAGCTCGAGTTTCCTCGACTTGCTACTTCGCCAGAGCCTCCTGCTCTATGAACTCCTGAATTAATTTCTTGGTGACAGGCCCTTCCAGACATTGTTATATTGTTGTGACCACCTGTTCCAACTATGAGCCTTGTCCCTTGATCTCTTCAAAAAGTGTTCAGGCTTTTTCCTGCACTGACTGGATTCTTTGTGCCACCTCCATAACTCTACTTTGGATGGCAATGACCTGCTACTGGACTATGTGATACTCCTGCAACCTCTTCATCTTCTCAATTGCAATAAGAAGCTTCATCTGTGTTTTCACTGTAGACACCTGCTGTTTCACCTCCTGGAGCCGTGCTTCCAATTTCCTCAGCTCCAAATCTTTTGCAAGGTGCTCGTAGGTCTGAACACTTCGATCACTTAGTTTCTTACATTTTGAAGCCAATGCCATGATTCTTTCTACTACACCCCTGGTAATTTCTTCCCTCTGATCCTGCACTTCTTGAGGAGTGCTCAACACTGCTTGGATTTCTAGCTCCATGATCCATGCTTGAAGCTGCTAAATGGCTGCGGCAAGCTTCCCCACTTGCACCCCAGTTGACTCCGATTCCTCCTGTGCTAAGCCTGACACAAAGAGAAGTGCTCTACTCACTGCCTCCTTGACCATAGTCTACTCTAAAAACAACTGGTCTTTTGCTTCCTGTATCTTCACATTGTTCTGCTCGAACTTCGCCTGAATTTCACTTTTCTCCTGTTGTGCAACTCAAAGTTGCTTTACAACCTCCTCCTTTTCTTGCTTTAAGGCCTTTGTGGCTTTCTCCTTTTCTTCTTGGGCTCGATGAAGGTGAGCCTATGTCAAATATGCTAACCTTAGCAATTGGGTGGGCTCATCCCCCAATTCTACATTCTCTGTTGAAGATGGCACAGTAGACACTACGCGACCCAAATAGATAGCTTGCTGGATGTCTTTGAGATCCTTCTCTATTCGGTCATACATCAACTCCTTCTTTTATCCATGTCTCTGCAAGATGTCTTCTGAAGAATCCTTGACGGCTATGATGATGAGCTCAATGTCGTCCACTATGAACACATTCTGTGATTGAGGCTTATTGGCTTGGGACTTCTTCCATGATGAGGGTTTTTGCGGATAAACCTTCCTTTTCCTTAACATCTCGGCCTCTGTAATAGGATTTTTAGGCGATGTCACTTCGCCATTTTCTTGCTTGTCTTCTTCCCCTCCCTCCTATTGGTTTACTTCGTCGCCTCCTCCTCCTGTAGGTGAGTCAGGCGCAGTTTCTTCCGATGCACTATCCTTCTCCTCACTATCTATGTCCTGAACTTCCTCTTTTTTCTTCTTTTTATTTGCGCTGCTATGTCCATCATACTTCGTCCAGGTGACCAAAGGACTTTTGATGATGTCGAGGTTGGAGAGTTCTGCATCTTTGACCGGTACAAGGAATTCAACTGGCCATTCCTTGGTTATCTCCTCCATGTTTTCATTGGTCAATTTGTAGTAGGACTGCAACTCCTCCTTACTTTCATCCCTGCACGCAGTGATGTAGATGAAGTGTCGGTCTGCGTAGAACTTCGCGATCGACCTATATTGATGTAAGGTATTCGGGGTCATCCGTGGAAATGCTTCGATGGCCTACGTTAGCTGTATGTAGTAGGTATGGAAGACAACATTCGACTTCTACTTCTTCACCATATCATTCATATACCACAAGGTGGTGAACCTCACGGATAATGGCTCTAATGGCTCGACTTCCAGGAATGTTGCTCCTTCCGACATCTTCCAAGAAACAAATGAAATTAAATGCAACAACCAACTGAAGTGAAATTTGTAGCCTTGGTCCTGCGCTTCGCGACAATCCTTCTCCAGCTCATTGACGAGGTAGCTCACCCAGTTCATCTGCATTCCTTCGACACACTTTCCTGCTAGGTCGACTACGAACCCTGTGACTTGTGTCGACCGGTTCTTTCTAAAGATCTTGCCAATGATCATTTGACAAGCTAGGTGCACTGCGCCATCCTGGATGGAGGCTACCTTGTATCCTTGCTTCCCCTTCTCCACATCGCCACATGCCTCCTTGATCCGCTATGCCAAGGAGCGATTTGCAACCTTCTCTGGGTAAATTTTTTGAGGGTCCGGTCCTTGCATGCTCAATCCTTTGATCAGGTGGATCAGTGCTGGATCCACAGTCACACACCTATATAACCAGAGATAACCTCCATGGTAGCATGGCAGGAGGATTTTAACGCACACGTTAACCTCCAGATGTTTGCCGAAGTGGGGGATCTTCATCACGTTTAAGATCATCGATCGCGCTATATCCTTAATCCATGACTGGGGAACTATCTTGGGCTTCTTCCCAGTCATCTTCGTCAGGTACCTATGCAATGCAAGCATCACATAGTTCTTTCAGTCTCTAAGGTTGAAATCACTGATCTTGAGAGCTGGGTTCAGTCCCAACTCTGGTCCGACTATGTGTATCCCCTTCGGGAGGTATGCAGTGATTCACGTGTACTCGAAATCATGCCGGACACTGTCACGACTAACTGTGCCAGCCAAAGACGGGATGTAGTCAGGAAAGACCGACGAGATCTGGTTCACGTTCGCCAGATCATCGCGATGCTTGCTTCTTTTCTCAGTCGTGGTTTGGCTAGACTGACGTTCACTCGAGGGGGGTGATTGCAATCCTCTAGTCAATGATTCCTGCATGCATACAAACATGACTTTCTCAGCCATGAGGTCAATCAAAATCTCCTCCACAGATTTCTCTAGCGTGCTATGCTTGCCCAACATTCACACTTGTAATAAAATTTCTCAGGTAGGTGAATGGACAGTCAAGGTAATTGAATCAATGGCGAGGTCTAGACAACACAACGTGGTATGCAATCACTTCTCTATTAGCTCAAATATCTCAGTTTGCAAAAAGTGGTCCAGACGTAGCGTTCGACGGGTTAAATAAGCAACGTCGTAATATAGTCCTCCAACGGGCAGGAATACCTCAATCAATATGATTCCATCCATTATGGCGCGGTCTCAATGGTCCAAGGGTGATATTTTCAGAAATAACTGTGTTTCTAACCGCTTCGAAGAGTCATTCTAACGGTCGGGATGCCTCCAACGGTCATATAGCTTCACTGCGACAAAGTACCATTCTGTGCAGTTCTTCTGTTCTGACAAGGTTCAAGTTCTGCAAGCCTACCTTTTGCGAAGTCCTCTCTGGAACGTCCCACAGTTTTTCTATCTTTGCTTTCTTCTTACTGAGATTTCTTTCCTTCTTTCATGTGATCCAAGTCTCTGGGTTCCTCTTTCCATTCTTATTCTTATCTTCTTTTAGCGTAGTAACTTCGCACTGCTGAGGGTCTTTCAAAGGGTTCAAATGTGATACCTCTTCTCTCTTGCATGGATAGGTTCTTTAAGCCTTCTTGTGTTCTTTCAAATTCAACAACTAACTCTCTTGCCTTATGTTGCTTCGACTTGTCCTCTTGTTCTTGTATTAGTCGGTCTACTTTTCTAGCCATGAAGTCCCTTAATTCTTGCTTTTTATGTTCTGTAGCTTCTTCCTCTGTTTTCCTTTGGATCTGATCCTTCTCAATCCAGGTCTTTTCTAACAAAAGTGCAAAAGGGGCACTGTTCTCGACAAACTTAATGACTTCAAATTCTTCTTCAGTCGATGTTCCATGAGAAATCATAGGTACATTAGTAAATCTTCCACATAGGGTTATCATCTTTCCTTTAAACAATCCTATCCCTCCCGAAGAAGGAACCATATCAGGCCTTCCCAAAATTTCCCAAGTGCTTTCTAGCATAATGTTCACATGTGTTTCTTCATCCAATACACATTCTATGTCGAAGTCTCCTGTTCTTGTTTCTATGTACTGCTTCTCTTTTAAGATCTCTGGTAAACCAATGTCTCTGTGATCATTTAGTGTTTCTTTCATCTAGAATAATATAGTCTCTGATTCTTTCTGGTTCTCTAACATATCCTTAGTCTCTTGTCCTTCTTCATAGTTTTCTTGTTTCATATTCATCTTTTCAACTCTAGCAACCATTATTGGACAATGAAAAACCTCATGACCAATAACTTTACAACAAAGACAAATAACACCTATACCAAGGCATTCCTTAGCAAGATGTCTCGGTGTTCTGCAATTATAACACAGTGTCAATCCTCTCTTTCTTTTAAATGATCCCCAACCTTTCCTGTACTACGCACTGGGATCACAGTGATGGACCTGCGGTCTGTAAAACTGCTTTCTAGGTTCCTGCATCCATTTGTTAGTCCAAAAATTCTTTCTATGCATAGGAATAACATATCTTTCACCATCTCTATCAAATTTATTCAGATCAAATCTTTCTTCTAGTTGTGCTCTAGTTTTTAGACTAGGAAAGAATCTATCAAACATACTTAGATTCATATTTTCGAAGAAAAATTTTCCACTTATCTTACCTTTACCAGAGCACAAAGCTTTAAGATCTTAACTCTTTTCTTCAGATCGAACTTCTTTTTCTTAGCACAAAGCTTCACAAGTCAAGTAGAATATTGCGCACTACAACAATAGATCTATGCACATAACTTTATCTTTTCTTCAGTTCCCATCAATCACAGTTTCGGGTTCCGACAATAGAACCATTTGTTGGCACAGGGGTAGACCCAGGATTCAACTCTAACAACGCACCGACAAACCCTAACTACTGGCCCTTTCAACAACACCTGTGGAGCAGATGCAGTCTCACCCGAAGTAGCAATAGGGGGTTGTAGGACACAGGTGTATACAACCAGAGGAAATGCAAGTGAATCCAAAACAACAAAACACAAAAATCTAGTTATTCTTTACCAAGATTAAGCCTACTCCGCACAGTTATACCTCAGATCTAACACAACGATGCAACAACAGTATAACATAAGGAAAGGAACACAACAACAACCACAGAGACACAAAATATACATGGTTCACCCTCTCCCTAGGGATACGTCCACATAAATACATTTATTGATATATCAAATGGAAACATATAGTTCTATCTGTGCACTTAGCTGCAGATCTCTTTCTCTCCTTCTCTCTCCCCTCCCTGCACACCTAGTTGTAGGGTTGATCTTCACACCCAAATGAAGATCTTATAGTCTAAGAACATTCTTACACACAATACTTCTCTCACACAATCAACAATAATCACTTTCTTAACCCAGAATAATGAACCCCTTTTCTCTCATCTAGGTATTTATTTATACATTACAATGATTCTCAGACAACCTTAGACCGAAGTCTAAGTGTTAGAACCCTAAATGCCTAAAACCCTAGGTCCACTTTGACCCATATTTTCATGGCTTCGCCAACCTATCTTTCCTTCTTTCCTGCGAGGTGCTCTAAAATGTCTGTTGGTGGCTTTTTCTGTTTGCTGAGTTGTCCATGATCCATCTTCTTTGCTGATATGTCTTCCTCAAACTTCTCGTTCAATGACCCACTTTCCCTTACTTCACTCCTTATTTTTTTCTCCTTTTACCACTTCGACCCATTCTCAGTCCATGTTCCTTCCGCACAGTTCGTACTTCACCTTTTCTCTTCATTTTTCTTCATATCTTTGACATGTAGAGATAATCTAGTTAACTGACTCAAAATTTGACTCATACCCGAGCTGGATTCTCCCATAGGGGCTGATTCTAGCTTCATGGCGATCTCCAGTGCCTCATCTTGCAAAGCAACCTTCTGTTGCATAAGAGGAACTCTGATGTGTGGTAAGAGGGAAACAATGAACCATTCCTTATTCTTCTCATCTGGAATTTTAAAACTCAAATGGCCCGTCAAGGTCTTAAACCTCTGATCAAACTCCCAAATAGGTTCAACTACTCTCTGCTTGATTTCTTTCATTTAGGTAATGATTTGTGACTCTGACTTGGGTTTCTTGAATTCTGCACTCAACGCAGTCTTGATATCATTTAGCGGTTTAGGTTGTGAAAATACTTTAACAAACTTCATGTACCATCTCAGTGCACGGTCTCTCAAGGTAGTACTAAACTGAGCTCTCTTAACTGCTTCGTCATTGGCTTGATTAATACTCCATACACCTTCACATAAGAACCAGTGCTGATCAGGATCTTCAGATCCATCTCCTCTAAAGATGGGTAACCTCATCTCATCTTCCATAGATCTTCCTAGGTTTCTTGATTGATTAGGTACTATTTCTTCCTTAATCCATAGATCTTCCTAGGTTTCTTAATTGATTAGATTCTATTTTAGAGAGAGAGAGAGAGAGAGATAGAGAGAGAGAGAGAGAGAGAGAGTACACCAACATCTTCCGTACCTTATGCTCCAATATGGGTATCAAAGACTTCGAGTAACACCTAGTTTTGAAGCAATACAATGGCCTACATAGGCACATCCAAGTAGGGATGGATTTCTTGGACATCTCCTCACAAGGATTCACTTATCAATATGTTGCAAAAATTGAGCAAAATTGTAAGCAATGAAATAAGCAAGAGTTTGGGTTTGAAAATATGCCGCAAAAAAAGTATGGTAAAGACAAACCTAACTCAAAAAACAAGGGACAGAGTTGGGAGATCCAACTATGAGACAACCTGTCCAAGCTACAGTACAAAAAGGGTAATGAGAAGTCAAGGAAGGACATTGGAAAGTAAATCCCCCTACACAACACTACTTAATGTCGCTCGAAAAAGTAATTTTTTGTCGAGGTTAAAGAAAAAGTGTTAGACCTTGACTCAAACTATAATTCAAAATAGGATAAGGGAAAGAGGATCAGTAATGTAGAACCCTGTGCTACTATTGCAACCACAATTATCCAACCATACAAGTTGGAGGATCTTTAGGAGGGGGGGGGGGGAACCAATGGGTATCCCACTACATTTCATTGTTGACAACGAGATCCAAAAGAACCTAATTGTATCTGATTTCATCAAGATATTGAAGCTACCAATAATGCAACACTCCCAACCATAAACCATTGATTGGTTGAGCCAGGGATGAGACCTTCACGTCATCCAAGACTACTGCTTATCCTATGACTTCAAGCCCTTCAAAGATGAGGTATTGTGCGATGTTTCCCCACTCAAAGTTTGTGATGTTTTATTAGGAAAAACCTATATGTGGAAACATCACAATGTTTATGAGTCCCGAACCCATAGTGTCATTTTCACATTGGGAGCTCAACCCTAGAGGGTACCAGAGGTAGTTTTAACTACTACAATTTCATTGATCTTGCCAAAAATGTGCCAAAAGGTAATCTCCCAGACTGTAGAGTTTTTCCTCTTCATGGTTCGGTAAGAAGGTGAAGAAAAGCTCACTGCGACCACTACAATTTCAACACAGGGTCTCTCTACACAACATAAGTAGGTGGACAAGGTTGTACATGATTATAGAGACAACTGCACCTCACCTATATGGATGCCTCTACACTGTCAGGTCAAACATCTCGTTGATTTTATACTTGATGCTCCCTTACTCAATGGTCCAATATATAGATGCTCCCTTATGGAGAATGAGGAAATAAAGTGTCAAATTCATGAGCTCATCCAAAAGGGTCACATTTGACTATGTTCATCACCTTTTGGGATCCCAATTGTGTTGGTGTAGAAGAAGTATGTCACATGGGGATTATATATTAGTTATAGAACCTTGGAAAAAATCATTGTCAAGAATGGATATTCAATCCCTCGTATTGACAATCTTCTTGATCAACATAAGGGTGCCAATTTCTTTAATAAGATTGATTTGAAGTCAAGCTACCACCAAGATTCAATAGAACAAACCGATGTATGGAAGACAACCTTCAAATCTAAAGAAGTATTTTTTGAGTGGTTGGTCATGCCTTTTGGCTTGACCAATCCTCCGATGAAATTCATGAAGATGATGGATGATATCTTGCAATTGTTCACAAACTCTTTTGTAGTCATATATTTGGATGACATCCTCATCTTCATTCAGACCTTGGTATAAAATTTGCAGCACATTTAGTAGGTCTTGAGCACCATGTAGGATGGCCATTTTTGCACCATGTAAAAAGTGTATCACAGTCGAGGCCACTACTAGGCTCTTCTTTGAGCATGTTTGAGTTCATTTTGGGCTACCACAGACCATTATTTTAGATAGGGACAACATGTTACTTAGTACCTTTTGGTCCATCCCATGGTCTCCGATGGACACCAAGTTGACATAATTGATTTCCTTTCACCCCCAAACAAATGAGAAATTAGAAGTGGTCAATGGGATGATTTTACATATCCTGCACATCTACAACTCCAAGAATCCACATACATGAGATGAGAGCCTCCCATATGTTTAAAATAACTATAAAAAATCCCTCCACGACTATATTTTCCACAACCCTTTTCATGTGTTCTTAGGGTTCCGACCATTGGCTCCCATTGATGTATCACTTCTCTTTCCATCTTCATTAACATAGTCCTCCCACGCTCAAACTGACGCAGACAAAGAAATAAAATTTGTTGAATGGATCTAACATGTCTAATAATAGATTCATGATACATTGCATAACTCAATCCTAACTTACTTGAGAAATATACAATGGATCAGAACATGGACACCAAGATGAAGTGAACCTGCCAACAAAACATCTAACTCTATCAGGTTGTTAAAGTGGGATAGCATCTTCGACAAGGAAAATGGCTCACCAAGATTTAGATTCAACAAAATTTGCAATGGGGACCATTACTTATTAAGGGGGGAGGACTAATCCAGGTGGATATCTATGGTCACCCAACTCTTCCACTGAATCAACACATTTTTCCATCTTGGCATTTTTGTTATGATTTTCTGGGTCATAAATTTTCGAGTTCTTTTTGAGGTCCTAAATGATGTTTTATGTGAAGGGTCAAGGGCCTAGTTTCACCTTTGAAAAAACTAGACCATGCTTCAATATTTTAGTCCTCATTTAGAGCTTTACAATGAGCTATTATGCATGTCAAACATAGATTGTATGCGAAAGTTGTGCCCCCAGAAATTTGGTGTAGAAACTAACGCCCAAAAATGCTTTTTGGAGTTTCAAAAACATCTTTTGGTGATTCACCTCCTATTTTTAGGGTTTTGTACCTTTATGGTTCTTTATTCATGTTAGAATTCCATCCTTTCAACCTCTTGTATTAGCTTTTATGAATGAACATAACCGACATCTCTCTCTCTTCTGAGATAAGCTACCACCATTCTAGCCATTTTGTGTTCTACAATATTCCGCTATTTTAATCATTAATAGAAGTTGGGTTTTCATTGTATGTTCTCTTTGATACATTACTATGTTTGTTTCATTTTTTTCCCTATACAATCCAGATCACTTGTTTGTGTTAGTCTCTTATAGTTGGTTTTTAGTATTGCCATATAAGTTGTACCATGATTTTGAGTTTTTACTCCTCCGATTGATTATTCTTTCAGTCCTTATGTAGAATACTTCAATGCCTCCTATGGTGTCTCTTTATATCATTGGTACTTTTGGATTCATTTTTTTCCCAATTCCTCATTATGATTTTCTAATTTTCAAGGGAATTTTGAGCTCTAGTTGGCCTTTCTGCAGATTTGTTGACCATTTATGTCAGCCTTCCTTGTGTCAATATGTTGATTTTCTCTAACAACACTTTGTATGCACTGATACCATGTTGAAAACCTCCAAATAGCACCTGACAATTAATTCCTAATAAATCACTTATCAAATTAAATCACAACTCAGTAATCAACTAAACATACAGCGAAATAAAAAACTAGGAAACCAAAATCTCACGCACAAGAACTCATATATTTTCGAGTATAAACCCCTAGAAAAACCTTGGAGGGAAAACGAGTTCTAATATGCTTTTATTAAGGTCAAATCAGGATTCTCGTAGTAAGGAAAATGTCTCACTAAGAGAATATACATTACAGAGAAACTTGGCAATGCCCGAGCTGCTGTACGATCCATACCAACATGATTTTCTAGGTGTACATGCATTTCCTTCAGCAAACCCATGTACATATGTGATTTTCTCCACTAAAACACACATGCATGTACGAAAATACTGCATGAACACTTTTGTATGGTGCACTCCTTTCCTATGGCTTCAATAAGTTGAAACCCACCTGCGACTGCCTCTGCTCCCTCTTCTGCTTGACCTACATGATCTCTATATGAAAGTACTTATCCATCTATTCAAGATATTGAATCACGGTCCTTCATGATCAAACCCTCTATGCATCAACACTTATCCTTGGTCCTCTTGAATCATAGTCCTTCATGATCCAAGGACTTGAGAAAAGGTCCTTCTTTGCTCCCAAGTGTGACCTCAATGACTCCACACAGCTAGCAAAGTTCCTCCTTTGCTATCCATGTGCAAATTCCTTGATCTTTATATCTCACCAAAGATCCCGATCTTGGTATCACACCAAAGATATGATCTTGACATCTCATCAAAGTGTCTTCTCCTTTACCCTAGCCTTTCTTTTATAATCATGAGTTATAATCTGTTTCTAATATCCAAAGTGATTGATGGTTGAGATTACTTGTCACACCCACTTGAGATTTACATCCTAATTACTTTTAACACTTTCCTTAAACAACTCAATTCATTAATAAAAAACTTTACTTTAATAATTACTTTAACTAAAGTAGATCTACCAAGGTAAAGGCTTTGGACAATTTCCACACATCTAGACACATAAACCTATGTGGAAATACATGTCCGATGGTACCACTAACATCAACACTTCCTCTTATAAAGGAAGGTATTTCCCAAAGAGCCACCTGGAACTAGTTCTCCCTTTGACCCTAGCACAATGTCGCACACATATCCTACATACTAGCATCCTACCAACCCTACTGGTTAGCTTCTCCTTGAATACTGGGAGTCTCATAATTGATGATGCTACATATGAATGCTACAACGTTTGGAAACTTTGTCAAAGTCTTGCTCTCCCTCAATGTGCTCCTAGAAGCCTCTTACTCTTGAGCATCCATCAGTTTCATCTCATACCAACTCAGTCTCCTAAAATAAATGGAAGGGGATAAATCCCTCTTCCCATCTGAAGGTTTACACCCCACACTGGAAGTCTATGAAATTTTCCCATCCTTCGACTGTTCACCCTTCAAAGCCTCTTGCTCCTTGTCCTCTACCATTGATATCGTTCCATGATCCAAGATCCCCTTTGATCCTCTTAAAGGATGGCCCTTCAACCTATATATCCTTCCCTCTACGACACTAATTCTAACTGTTGTGTCAGAGCTATCCCCCTTTGAACATATGATTACTTTCCCTCTCTGAAAAGTAACGACAAAACCTATGTCCTCCAAAACTGAAACTGAGAGAAAGTTCTTCTTCAGTTCTGGTACATAAAGCACATCCCAAGTCTCTAGCAAACCTCCTGACTCAAGTTAGAAAATCATAGTTCCCTTCCCCTTCATTGGATACTTGACATCATCACCAAGCTCCACATGGGTCCTTGAGTCCTTAGACTACTAAATAGATTCCGTGCTTCTAGATCTAGTTGATTTTATTAATATAAAATCCTAGGCTCCCTTCCTCGGATAATGGTCCACCTGAGGAATAATACAATGCAAAAAATAACCTAGCCTATCACACCTCAAGATTAGTACTTAGATATTGTTGACTGTTATCTCCCTTGCTTCCCCTTTCCTTGAACCTTGGCCTACACACTTGGATGAAATTCCTTCTCCACCCATTCTGTGAGATCTCACTATCTTATTCTTTGTTTATTTTCTTTCCACTGAGAAACAACCAACACCTACAACCTAGCACCTTTGTTGCTATTGTACGACCCCATACTTGCAACTTGCACAAGATGTATGCACCTGTTCCTTTTGCAACCTGCGTATGTATGCACCCTTACCTACTGAAACCCACATATGTACGTGCCTATCACTTTTGAAACCCACGTATGTACATGACTATTCCTTCTACAACCTTCATATGTATGCACCTTGGGATACTGAAACTTGCGTACAACTTCATAACTTTGCTCCAATATGTTGGACCTTCCTGCTATTGTCCAGATCTATCCTTGTTTAAGATCTATCTATTGTTACCTCCTTCTCTGTTGGAATTATTAGATCTATAGGTGAAATTCCTTTTTCACCCTGTGTTAAGATCTCTATGAGAAAAAGTCCTTCTTTGCTCTATCTATGAGTCACTGACTCCAATAGATCTGTCATCCCCTGATCTTTGGGTGAAATATCTTCACCCATCTGAGATCCCCTTGAGTCACTATCCTTCATGTCTCAAGAAATTGAGAAAAAATCCTTCTTTTCTCCTAGGTGGATGACTCAAGCACATGAGCAAAAAATCCTTCTCTTCTCCTATGTGTTCTTATATGGCTTAGATATATAGACGAACGTCCTTCTCCACCTATCCGATATCTCCTTTCTAGTATCTTGGCCTCCCACCATTGCTTAACAAGCCACCCAATATAATTTTCTGTTGCTTGGACTCTGTTTCCCGTTTCTTGGACCTACTAATCTTCCCTGGCTACTGAAATTGCCCTTGTATTGACTTGTACAGAATTGTATGTGCTTGTCACCACTAGATCTCACATGACTATGCTTAAAGATACATGCATATGTATGCGTCTGTCCCTTGTGTGATCGACATATGTACACGTTTTTCCCTTCGGTGACCCACATACACCTCCGTAAACCTACAAAAACTTATTTATGCCTCAGTACGACTGTTTCCTTGAAATCCATCCTTCGATTTCTGTCTGCTAGTTTATAGATATGCTAATATCTCTTGTATATGTGATAGATCTATTGCAAAATACAGTGGATCTGTGCTTAGTCCTTCAAGCACCCACCTTGACACTCCTGATCCCATAGATATGCTCATGTAACCCTGGATTTGAACTAGATCTAACTCTTGGTCACTCACATCCCATAGATATTTCGTTATGCATCTTGAGATAGGCTTCCTCTCATAGAAACCTTGCTATGATACCATGTTGATTTTCTCTAACAACCCTTGGTATGCATTGATACCATGTTGAAAACCTCTACCCAACACATGACAGCTAATTCCTAATAAATCTTTTATTGAATTAAAGGACAATTGAGTAATCACCTAAACATGCAATAGAAGCATAAAATAGGAAACCAAAATCTCATGCACAAGAACACAAATATTTTTGGGTATAAACCTTGGAGGGAAAAAAATTCCTAATATGATTTTATTAAGGTCAAATCAGGGCTCCCGTAACAATGAAAATGGACCACTAAGAGAATATACACTGCAGACAAACTTGACAATGCCTATACCAGGATGCTTTTCAAGGTTTACGTGCCTTTCCTTCAACAAACCCATGTACATATGCGACTATCTCCACTGAAACTCGTGTACATGTACAAAAATATTGTATGAACACTTCTATATGGGACACCCCTTTCCTATGGCTTCAATCAACTGAAACCCACCCGCTACTATGTATGTTTTCTCTTCTGCTTGATCTATACAATCTCTAGATGGAAGTCCTTCTCCATCTATCTAATATCTTGAATCATAATCCTTCATGATCCAACTCTCTCTCCATCAAAACTTGTCCTTGGTCCTCTTGAATCACAGTCCTTTGTGATCTAAGCACTTCAGCAAAGGTCCTTCTTTTCTCCTAAGTGTGACTTTGGTGACTCCACACTAGAAAAGGTCTTCCTTTGATATTTGTGTGAAAATTCCTTGATCTTGGAATCTCACCAAAGATCCCGATCTTGGTATCACACCAAATATCTCACCTTGACATCTCATCAAAGTGTATTCTCCTTTACCCTAGCCTTGCTTTTATAATCATGAGTTATAATCTATTTCTAATCTCCAAAGTGATCGACGGTTGAGATTACTTCTCACACCCACTTGAGATTTACATGCTAATTACTTTTAGCACTTTCCTTAAATAAGTCAATTCACTAATAAAATAACTTTAATTTAATAATTCCTTTAACTAAAGTAAAGATACCAAGATAAAAGGCTTTGGACAATTTCCACACGTCTAGACACATAGGCATGTGCGAAAATACCTGTCCGATGCTACCACTAACATCAACACAATACATAATGGTTTCTTTGCAGATCAACTTCATGTTCCTTGTTTCATGTAAAATGGTGAGGGATACTCTAATTCCCTCCTTTTTATGGACCTCTTCCTATCAACACCAATTTATTATCTAGGAAGCGGATCTAGAGACCTTGATAGTACCTTGGAACTTGTAGGCACCAATGGAATATTTCATTGCGATTGAAAATGAGTTTTTATTGACCCTGCTTGATTGATTCTACAAGTGTTTGACATCAAATCATGTAATAATACTTGTTAGATTGTAATTTTCACCTTAGGACCCATTTTCATTATCAATGGGTCACCTTGTGTTTATTAACAATATTCATCAATGATTGGTAATCAATTCATTTATTCGCATAATGTAGATTCATATGATTGTGTAATTCGGATTGAATACCTTGGGCTATAGTGGTATCCTCTTTTGGTGCTAATCGTTAGAGTTTCACAACTTGTACAACTCTCCGATGAGTACTTTGAAGGCCAATTTACACTTCCTTCAATGTTAAGTGTCTTCGTGATGTATATTGTGACACAGATCTACTTTGTATTTTCTCATGGATATGATCTTATATTTGAAATGGATTCGTAGTGTACCCATTTGGTGGTCATTCTTGTTGTTACATTTGAGCATGGGTATGCCCACCATGGGGATAATTTATATCTAATAGGTTGATTTTTGATTGCATGTATTTTCCAGATCCTTGTTTTGTAGAACTCCTCCTTATCCCACTCATCGACATCCTTTTTCATAATGTATTTTGGACATTATTTTCTCTTATGACCTCATACATTAGGGGGTATATGTTATACTTGTATTTGGCACCTGTTGACTCTAAAGTTCTCTCACAAATCTGTTTTCAATGTACTATACTTAGAAAATTTTCATTTCCCATAATACTTGTCTTACCTTCGGAGCGACAGAATCACAACAAGCATAACCCCTTTTCATTCTATAAGTATACCTCCATCCACCGAACTCCATACTTAGTTTCTTTTTGAAACCATGAAAGACGAGTTTCTTTGTTTTCTTTTAAATATCACTTTTCCTCCGTCCATTGATTTCAATTACTTAGTTTATTTTTAAGAATCCCTTTCACAACCATAGAAGTGAATATTCTTCTCTTCACCCAAACTCTTTTCTTTTTTCTCCATTTGTGCAATGTTTGGTACTTATAAACTTTTTCGAGTTTTTTCCTTATAATTGCACAAGCCGAGATTACATCTTTCAAAATTTCAATATTCATTCTTCTGATCCACCAAAATTTTTTCCCATGTCACGGTAATCAAAGAAACATTTAATTTTGGGCTCGTGTGAAGTTAATATATCAATACCGTTATTAATATAGCGAGTTCTTTGATGTTAACTTCATAAATTCGAAGTTAATTCATATAACTTCTCCCTTGAAACAAAAGTTTCAATTAAATTAAACAAAGAAAATATGATTCCATAACCACATGAGTCCTTTGCATGCTATGATAATCACAGAAGAAGATATAAAAAGGAAGAGAAATATTTTGCGACGATACACTAAACACATTTGCACGAGAAAATTCAGAAAATCATTGGTCCAAATTCTATAAGAAATATTCTTTAGAAAGGAACAATAATCATGTATGGATGTCCGAAATAGTTCAAGAATTCTTTGTTCTATAAGTATTTTATACAAAGGAGTTAGTGCTATGGTGTACTGACAACTTTGAGAAAGACCAGAGGATTATCAAAATGAATGGGTACTCTTCGATTTCTTTGGGGATGCCTACTTTCAAACAGATGCTCAAATTTCCAAAGCCAACTGCAATATTTAAAGTCGAGGAAGCTAAGAATTTTATCAAAGATAAAATTGGAGGCAAAGATATATTACCACAATGCCTGGAGGACCCCTCAACAATGCCAGATTACTTATCTCTAATACATGTTAGTCAGCTCAAGAAACCTACAAAGAAATTGCTTGGTTTTTAGCTAGAATTCTTGGGTTGGAATCCATTGCTGCTATTCCCAGATTGAATTTGTATATTTTGTATTAATCTGTTCAAGGAAAAAGGGTTTTTGATTGTTCAAGGATTATATCCACGGAAATAACATCTCAGTCGTCGAATTTTAAGAAAGATAAAAAATTCTTTATGTCTGGGTATTTGGTTTTTGCTATCATCACTAGCCATGAATTTCAAGGTCTCCATCTTTCAAATCAAGTTTATCTCATGGAAGATCCAGTTTATACTTGGTATTTAGATTTATGGAAGCAAAGAGCAATGTACCACTTCTATGAAGTTTATAACTCTTTCCTTTCTTTTTTCAAAAGAATAATGTTTGGGGAAAATAGTTCCAGATTGTTATTAGAAGCAACATCATTTTTAAATCAAAGGGGAGAAGTTGAATACGATGAAGATTACAACATCATCAAAATACATTGCTCCCGTCACGCATGGATGATTTTAGGGGCTAAATTTCTCTCATGGGCTAATTTTCCATGGTTTTTCCAAAAATGAGATTTGCTATTTTAAAAATGATTCACCCAAATTCTAAAGGATAAAATTATTTTACCTTACAAATCGCCAAAATTTTATAAAAACTATATAAAATACTTAGAAATTTGAATATTTTTACAAAAATATCACCAAACATTTATAGTTGACATATGAAGGATTAGTAAGATT
>ML782128.1:102113-173736 GCA_009831015.1 Picea engelmannii | reverse complement strand
AAATTTTATAAAAACTATATAAAATACTTAGAAATTTGAATATTTTTACAAAAATATCACCAAACATTTATAGTTGACATATGAAGGATTAGTAAGATTCACCAAGGTTTCTACATTTTAAAATAAATTTCCATCCTTAAAATTATCCCTGCTCCCATGTATCACCTATTTATCTCCCATTTTATGTACTTGATAAAATGCTCATAATAGAAGTTTGTAGACAATACAAATTCTAGGAAAATTTCTTTGCTCAAAGAAATAATTTTTTTTTATTCAATTACCATGGAAGGTTGGTGAAATTATAGTAAATAATGCCCCAAAGATTGATGAATTTTCTATTCAATTTGATCCTTATAAGTTAAAGGTGGTTGACTACGTGAAATGGTTTGACCCACAACAACTTTTTATGAATCATATAATTTCCACTGGTTTTAGTGTCTCATTTATTAACACACACATATACGAGGAGGAAGAAAATGAAGGAAATAATTCTCAAGAAAAACTAGTTCATGACCTGGAAACTATTATAAGTATAAATGAGGCATATAAACTATTACGTACTCGAAATCAAAATAACATAAGAACAAAAGAATAAACAAGTAGACGTCTCACTAATTAGCCACTTCGAGGATGGAACCTCCATTTACATCACATAAACAATGAATTCTTTGATGATTCAATTGATAAGACCTCCTTAGTATATATAAGAGTCTAAGGGGTAAAAATATAACTAGGTCTGTCATAGCAACAATAATGTAAATAACAATATGGGGCATGACAATGACAAAACATGGCGCAACAATAACAATATGGACATAACAATAACAACAATGGGTTTCTATGGGGTATAACGATGTATTGGATATAGGGACCTAACATGCCCTTCTCCTTCAAAAAGTATTTTCTTCAACATTGAAGTAGTTCTGGATGTTGTTGTATAAAGGACTCATCTTCCCATGTGAAATCTTCTACTGGTAGGTTCTTCCATTTAACGAGATACTATGGAATTGATCGATTCTGTAGCTGTTTGATTCTAGTTTCAGTGATTGCTTCCGTATCCAAGATGATTCTTCCTTCCTCATCAAGTTCTGGTAATATTGTTTGAACTGAAAACTTGTCATTGATTACCTTCTTTAAACATGAAACATGGAAAACTAGATGGACTCATGAAGATGCAAGTAGTTCCAAGTTGTAGGCCATACTACCAATATTTTTTAGCACCTTATAGGGACCACAATATTTAGGTGATAATTTATTATCCTTCTCGGTGTGCTTCAGGGACATCTGTTTATATGGTTGTTGTATTAAAACACCCAATCCCCCACATCAAATCTTCGTTCACTACCATGCTGATCTACTTGTTGTTTCATTTGATTCTGTGCCAAAGTCAGGTTGTCCTTTAAGAGTTGAAGAACTTGTTGTTGATGCTCTATGTGGTCTTCCACTGCTTGAACCTTAGCTGAGTCTCTTAGTGAAGACGTGATGGATGGTGGATGATAGCCATAAAGTTCCATAAATGGGGTCGTTTTTGTTGAGGTATGGAAGGAAGTGTTATACAACCATTTTTCCAAGGGTAACCACTTGACCCATTGTGTTTGTTTATCGGATGCAAAACAACAAAGATATCCTCCAAACATTTGTTCACTATCTTTGTTTGTCTATCATATTGAGAATGATAATATGAGCTATGAGCCAAGTGAGTACCCAAACAAGAAAACAATTTTGTCCAAAAATTGCCAGTGAAAATGGGATATC
Organism: Picea engelmannii; assembly: GCA_009831015.1. Classification (NCBI taxonomy): domain Eukaryota; kingdom Viridiplantae; phylum Streptophyta; class Pinopsida; order Pinales; family Pinaceae; genus Picea; species Picea engelmannii. Next base: position 171,981 of record ML782128.1, on the reverse strand, counting down.
TGTCACTTACTTTAATATTTGGAGTACCATGTAATTTTTGGACTATCTCCATGAAGGAGGTAGCGACTGTGATGGCTTTGAAATGGTGAGAAAGTGCAAAAAAGCGTGCATATTTAGTAAGTCTATCAACAAACACCATGATGGCACTCTTTCCTTCAGACTTTGGTAAACCTATGATATAATCCATTGAGACCTATGTCCATTGCTAGCTTGGAATGGAAAGTGGTTGTATAAGACATGGGGTTTTAATTATTTCCACTTTATTTTGTTGGAAAACCAAACATTCTGTCACAAATTTTCGAACAACGGATTTTAGGCCATTCCAAATTTTTTTTTTTTTGACCCTCTGGTAGGTTTTTAAGAAACCTGAGTGCCCTCTATCGATGAGGAGTGGGATTCCAAAAGTACATTTTTCTTGAGTTGGGAATTCTTACAGAGATATAAGTGATCCTTGTACCATAGCAAATTATTTTTCCATATAAATGTATCAAAGGCACGGGGATCTTGCTGCAACTTTTGAATGAATGTCCACATTTCTTCATCATTCTTCCATTCATCCCTTGCTTTGGCTATCCAATCTGGTTGGATGATAGAGATAACATGGATTAATAATTCAACATTCTCATCTTTCTGGGAGAGTGCATATTCCATGTCGTTTTGCTTCCCCTTTTTGTAGATAATTTCAAAGTCATAATCCAACATCTTTGTCACCCATTTTTGTTTCTGTTCTGAAGATAATCTTTGTTCAAGAAATATTTAAATCTGTCATGATCGATTTTAACCTTGAAATGTATTCAAATGAGGTAGGGGTTCCATTTCTTTAGGGAATGTAGGATTTCTAGAATTTCCTTCTCATAAATTGGTTTATGTAGATTATTTCCCTTAATTGGATGACTTTCAAAGGCAAGGGCCTTCCATCTTTCATTAGAACAACACCGATGCCATTTCCAATGGCATTGCATTCCACAACAAAGGTTTTTGTGAAGTTGGGTGTAGCGAATACTGGAGCTCTACACATGGCCTCTTTAAGTTGTTCAAAAGCCTTTATTTCTTCTGGATTCCATGAAAATGCATCTTTATTCAATAATGCAGTTAAGGGTGCTGCTATTCATCCATACTTTCGAGTAAACTTGCAATAATATCCTGTCAACCCGATAAATTTATGAAGGTAATTTAGGGATGTAGGGATCTTCCATTCTTGGATGGATTTAATTTTGATAGGGTCTACCTTAACGCCCTCATGAGACATGATATGACCCAGGCATTCCGCCTCCTATACTCCAAAGAAACATTTAGAGGGTTTTGCATATAATTGTTGTTCCTCCAATAGTGTGATCACCTTATAAACATGTTGAACATGGGCTTCCCAATATTTATCGTAGATCAATATATCATCAAAGAATACTAACACAAATTTTCGAAGAAAGGGCTTGAAGATGGAGTTCATCAAACCATGAAATGTAGAAAGCACATTTGTAAGGCCAAAAGGCATGACCAAAAACCCATAATGGCCTTCATGATTTCAGAATGTTGTTTTTAGAACGTCCTCTTTATTCATTCTAATCTAATGATATCCTAAACGAATATCCATCTTGGTGAAGTAAATTTCTCCTTATAATTCATCCAACAATTCATCAATAACCAGAATGGGGAATTTATCTTTAATATTGAGCTTGTTGATCTCTCTATAATCCACACACATGTTCCATGATCCATCCATTTTTTGCACCAATATTATTGGAGACGAGTAAGAACTTTGGCCCGATTGAATTATTCTAGCCTCTAAAATTTTTGCAACCATATGTTCAATTTCACTCTTCTAGGCATATGGATATCTGTAAGGTCTAATATTTGGAGGAAAACTTTCTGGAACCAGGTGAATAACATGCTCATGATCTCGAGTAGGTGGGAGACATGTGGGGATATTATCAAATACCTTGGAATGATTGTTGAGGACCTATTGTAGATTTGGAGAGATGGATGATTTAGATGTTTGAACATCTAGTGAGAAAAATTGTGCAATTACACCCTATTTTTCTTTTCGTAAAAGATTGGTCATGCCATTAGAGTTGATTCTCTTACCAAGTCTCCTTGTGATACCTCTTAACTCAAATTCTTTTCCTCCTTGAAAAAATTTCAAGAAAATATCTTGAAAATTAAAATCTATCGTTCTTAGGGATTGTAGCCATTGGACCCCTAATACCACATCAACCTCTCCCATTGGGATGATGATCATTGGGATGTTTAGTACATACTCTCCCATAGCGATATTTATATTATGGCACTTCCGTGAGAAATTTATAGTCCCTCCACCTTCCACCATCACTTGAAACTCTAGTGTTGGATATACAAATCAATTTAAAGCCTGTGCTATCTTACAATGAATAAAATAGTGAGTACTGCTAGATTCAATTAGTACTATTACCTTTTTCTTCTTTATATATATCCTTCTATCTTAAGAGTTTGAGCAGTGGTAATTTTGACCAAAGAATTACAAGATATGGTGGGATGGATTTCTTCTACTTCAATCCCCGAAGCTGGTTCTTGGTGTGAATCCTCTTCTTTTGATGTTTCTTTTTCCTTTTCTTCCTCTTCTTCAAAATCTATGTAAAATAGTTTCTTCTCAGTGCACTTATGGCCTTTACTATATTTTATATCACAATTGTAACAAATCCCTTTTGCTATTTTTTCCTCTATTTTTTGTTGGGTCAACCTTGTAGGTTGTGGAGGACGCAGGACCACACTTCCTTTTTTATAGTTGTAAGTGGTAGAATTCCTTGTTGCCATAATTTTGTTTTCAAGTTTTCTTGCCACCCTGAATGCATGCTCTAATGACTTAGGTTCCAAAAGGTGAAACCCATGTTGGATGTTATCCCTTAAAGTTCCTATGAAGATATCAATCAAATGCTCCTCTAGAATATCTATGACCTTAATATTCAATCTTTGGAAGTTCTCAATGTGCTCCCCAACTGAACCTTTTTGTTTTATATTTACCAATTGTATAAAGAATGCATTTCTCTTTGTATCTTGATAATGCACAATCAATTCCTTTGTAAAAAAATTCCAAGTGACTACTGATTTAGGAGAGAAAAGTCATCTATACACATAAACTGATTAGGTTCTAAATATAAATATGCAATGCATACCTTTTGTGTGGGTTGCACATCGTGTAGCTCAAACAATTGCTCCATTTGTTGTATCCATGTTATTGGATCTATGCCATAAAAATTCCTCATATCGATCTTTGGGATGTAGTTGGTTTTTGACCCAAAGTTAGAGTCCCTAAATTCATGATTTATATTCCTTTTGTTCTCATCATGAATTTCATGGGAGCGTTTGTCACTTCTAGGAAGCTCTTCTTGTAACAAATTTTTCAAACCTTTCTTCTGTTAGAAAAATAGGATCGTGGAGCAATAAAATAAAGCAAATGCGGAAATAAAACACAAAAGATACACAATACAATAGAGACATAGATGTACATGGTTCACCTAGTGTGAGCTACGTCCACCAAAGAAATTTCCAGGTCCTTCCTTTATTATTATCCAACAAATGAAGGGATACAACCTACAACACACCCATTGTAACTTCCTCTTATTTATCTCACAGTCTCCTCACTCAGTATACAATATTTGCAATGATTCATAGTCACAATACATTTCCCTCATAAAAGAGGGTTTCCTTCTAGGGAAAAAAACCCTAACATAACTTCTACCGTCATATTTGCGACCTTATAACGAACGGTCTAGATTTATAATGAAATTACAATATACATTTACAAGAAAATTTTTCCTTCCGAGGCTTCACCCCTGAACCCCCACCAGGGGCCCACTTGCCCCTAGACCTCGCAAAGGGGGTAACCCCCCTATGCACTCCCCCATGTGGAGGAGTCTACATTATTCTAGGGTGTAGAGTCTTCATGGGGTATAAACACATCTGAAAACAAAGACATCTGAATCAAGAAGATAATTAGGCTCCACAACCAACAATCTCCCACTTGGAGACTGATCTCAACAACTCCACCATTGTTGTATCTACTGGACTATGATCCTTCTTGGACCTGGAAAATTTCTCATCTTCATATTCATGCTTGAAGACCAACTGAAGCTAAGCAGGAACTCAATTTATCCCCGATTACTCCCTTTGTTAACATGTCTGCAGGATTTTGGCTAGTGTGTATCTTTTCCAACTTCAAATGTCCATCTTCCAATATGGATCGTATGAAATGGTACTTGATATGTATATTCTTAGTCTTCGAATGGAAGGATGAGTTATTTGCAAGATGAATGGCACTCTCACTGTCACAATACAACCTACTATTCTCCTGCTTCTTTCTCAATTCCTCCATAAAAATCTGTAACCAAATCATTTCTTTACTAGCCTCTGTAGCAACAATGTACTCTACCTATGTTTTTGAAAGTGAAACAACCTTCTACAGTTTTGAAATCCAACTTACTTTTGTTCCACCTATAGTAAAAACATACCCTGTGGTGCTCCTCCTACTATCTTTATCACCTACCATATTTGAATAAACATATCCCTGTAGAACAATGTCCGAACCTTCAAAACATAATGCATGAGTAGTAGTACCTCTCAAATACACAAGAATCCACTTTGCTACCTCCCAATGTTCTTTACCTGGATTGTTCATATACCTGCTCACAACTCCCACTGCATGTGCAATATCTGGTCTTGTGCAAACCATTGGATAAATCAAGCTGGAAATTGTTGATGAATAAGGGACCCTGCACATGTATTCTATCTCCTCCTGTGTCTTAGGACACATTTCCTTAGTTAATTTGAAATGGCAGGCCAAAGGTGTACTAATTGTTTTTTCATTCTTCATTCTAAACCTCTCCTACACCTTCTCTATGTACTCACCCCGAGACAATGCCAATTTGCAATTTTTCCTATCTCTTGTTATTCTCATACCAAGGATTTTATTTGCAGCACCCAAATCCTTCATTGCAAATGAATTAGCTAATTTATTCTTGAGCACATTTATATCCTTCATATTAGACCCTGCAACAAGCATGTCATCTACATACAATAGCAAGATAATATAGCTTCCATTTTCTAGCCTTTTAAAATAAACACAATGATCAGAATGACATCTACTATAACCCTGTTCTGTCATAAACCTGTCAAACTTCAAATACCACTACCTTTGATCTTGCTTTAGGCCATACAAGCTCTTATTCAACCTGCATACCAAATTATCCTTCCCTTTGAGCTCATACCCCCTGTGGTTGCTGCATATAAATCTCTTCCTCCAAATCCCCATGGAGAAAAGATGTTTTTACATCTAACTGTTCAAGATGCAAATCTTCTACTGCCATAAGACTTAAAATAGTCCTAATTGAAGTCATTTTAATAATAGGAGAAAATATTTCATCAAAATATATACCTTTCTTTTGTGCAAACCCCTTTACAACAAGTCTAGCCTTGTACCACTTTTTTCCTCCATCTTCTTCCTTCAAATTGTAAACCCATTTATTCTGTAATGCTCTTTTTTCTGCAGGCAACTGAACCAAATCCAAAGTCTGGTCATTTACCAAGGAATCCATTTTCTCTTTCATTCCTTAATCCCACTTCTTTTTGGTGTCTACCTACATTGTCTCTTCATAACATTCTAGTTCACTGGAATTAGTCAACAATAAATAATACAATGAAGGAGAGTATTGTTCAGGGGGTCTACTTAACCTGGTAGATCTTCTAACAACACTTGCAGGAGTTTGAGGTACATGTTGATTCCATTGTTGTACATTTTTATTTTCTGGTACCTTTGTAATTTATTTTTTAGTGATCTCATCAAACACTGTGTATTCTGGTTTTTCTTTTTCCTGTTTCTTTCCCTTCAATTGATCTTTATACATGAACTTCTCATTGAATATGACATCTATACTCCTAATGATTTTTTTATTTTCATAATCCCATAAGCGATAACCAAAATAATTAAAACCGTATCCAATAAAGGTACACTTCTTGGATTTTTCCTTAATCTTTGTTCTATTTTCTTTATCAATATGGACAAATGATTCACAACTGAAAGTCTTCAAAAAAGAATAGTTTACGTTTTTACCTGTCCATGCCTCCTCTGGAATTCCACCATCCAAAGAGATTGAAGGTCCTATGTTTATTAAGTAAACACCAATATCTACAACATCTACCCAGAAATGTAAGGGAAAACCAACATGCAATCTCATACTCCTTGTGCACTCCATGGTTGTCTTGTTCATCCTTTCTGACACACCATTTTCTTGTGGTGTTCTTGGAACTGTCTTCTCTATATGAATCCCATGGTATGAACAATAATCATCGAACTCCTTTTTGCAATATTCACCTCCATTGTCTGATCTGAGACACTTCAAACTTTTTCCTGTCTCATTCTCAACCCAAGCTTTCCATTTCTTAAAAGGGTCAAAAACATCAGATTTTTGTTGAATGCAATAAACCCAAGTTTTTCTAGTTGCATCATCAATAAAAGTAACATAATAATGAGAGCCACCAAGAGATTATACCTAATATGGTCCCCATACATCTGTATGCACAAGTTCTAACCTCTCACTCTTCTTTTCTTTTCCAACTTTGAGAAATATGACTCTCTTCTGTTTTCCATAAACACAATGCTCACATAAATCCAAATCAATTTGTTTGATATCTGGCAACAATTTTTTTTTATGAAGTATCTGCATCCCTATCTCACTCATGTGTCCAAGCCTATGATGCCACAATGTTGTATCCACTCCTGTAGAAGCTAAAGAGATAGAAGAGTCAATATTACCAGAACATAAATACAATGTACCTACCTTCTCTCCTTTAGCTATCACTGATGATCCTTTGGTGACCTTCCACACCTTATCTATAAATATGGATATACAACCTTCACTTGCCAACTACTCTGTTGAAATTAGATTTTTCCTTAGATTTGGAACATGTCTTACCTTTTTCAACAACCATTGGTTTCCATTCCTTTGCTTTATTTTTACCTTTCCCATTCCAAAAATTTTGCATGGTGCATCATCACCCAAAATCACCTTGAACATAATCTACTACCCAAGACTCGTAAATATTATCTACAGAAATAATCAAAGCATCTTGCAACACATCACCTGTTACATTTTCTTCTTGATTTTTCTCCTACTGTCCATCTCTTTGTTTCTTTGGAGCTCTACAGTCTTTCTTCATATGTCCTTTCTTCCCACAATTCCAACACTCTATATTTCTAAGTCTAGATTTGGATCTTCCCTTCCTAGAATTCCCATAGTTTCCTGAGCCCTTTCCTCTATCCTTTGTCTTCCCCTGTTCTCCATGTTCAGCTCATTACCTGATGTCTCACCTGTGATTTTCCGTCACATTTATTTGCTAAGGATAACACCAAAAACATCATTAAATTTTAAAGTGTTTGAGCCGGAGATAGAGTTACTTACAACTATGACCAAACCGTTCCAGTTTTCTGGCAATGTGCACAAGATTAGAAGAGCCCTAACCTCATCACCAAAGTATACTTTTACAGAACTTAGTTAATTAGTAATCGTATTAAATTCATTTAAATGATTGGCAACATACCCACATTCTGACATATTCATATTAAATAATCTCTTCATTAGAAATACCTTATTGCATGCTGAGGGTTTTTCATACAGTTTAGCTAATGCGTCAATCATCTCCTTCGTTGTCTTTTCTTTCGAAATACTGAAATCCACCGATGCTGCCAGACTCAGCCGTATCGTTCCTAGTTCCTTTCTATCAAGAAACTCCCATTCTTCGTCCTTCATGGCCGTCGACTTCTTTTCTATTCCACCCAATTGTAAGAATAGATCCTTCTGATATAAATAATCTTCCATCTGCATCTTCCATAACTGGTAGTTTTTGTCGTTAAATTTATCGACCCTAAACTTCCCATATTCCACCATTGTTCCCAATCGATCCAGAAACCCTCTTTTCCTGTGAGTTACCTTTTGCTCTGATACCAATTGTTATACAAACAAGATCACAGAGCAATAAAATAAAACAAATGCGAAAATAAAACACATAAGATACATAATACAATAGAGACATAGATATACGTGGTTCACCTATTGTAAGCTACGTCCACCAGAGAAATTGTCAAGTCCTTCCTTTATTATTATCCATCAAAGGAAGGGATACAACCTACAACACACTTGCTGTAACTTCCTCTTCTTTCTCTCACAATATCCTCACTTAGAATAGAATATTCACAATGATTCATAGCTACAATACAATTCCCTCATAAAAGAGGGTTGTCTTCTAGGGAAAAAAACCCTAACATAACTTCTATCATCAGATATGCGATCTTATAATGAACTTTGTCCCCTGAACCCCTGTCGGGGGTCCGCTTTCCCCCATATCCCCCAATCGGGGGGATGGACCCCCCGAACCCCGCAGAGGGGGTAACCCCCATCTGCACTCCCCCGCGTGGAGGAGTGTACATTCTTCTGGGGTGTAAAGTCTTCATGGTGTATAAACATGGTTGAAAACAAAGACCTCTGAATCAAGAAGATAATCAGGCTCCATAACCAACAACTTCAAATATTTCGTTTCCCTTTTTTAAATCATCCATTTTCACTTCCAGTTCATCTTTGGTTTCTCCTAGGATTTCTTTTAGTTCATATTTTGTTACTGCCTTCTCTTGTAAATCAAATATGTCCTTCCGCATTTCTTCATCTTCATCATAAGTCCATATAGAAGTGTTTGAAGGATTATTTAGTGTAGAAGTTCCCTTTTTAGGAGAAATTTAGAGAACATAACGATATATATTCTTCACCATAGTTTTTGAATCACCCCAAATAGATCTTCGAGTAAAAAAATATTCAAATTTAAAAATACACACCTTGTAAAAGCCTAATTTTGAGCTTAATTGTCTAGAGAACCTTACAACTATTATATCTCTATGATTTTGGACCCCCAAGGTCTAAAACTTCGTCTTGCAGTAGCTTGACATATCTTCCTTCCAAACCCACTAGTTAGACCAAGATTGGATTCTTCAAGATATAGTTATGCCAAATTTTCCACCATGACTTGAATATAAACTGGTTCAGTGCCGAGAACTTGTACGAAATGGTATGTGTCACTGTTTCAACCGCCAACCCTACAACTTGCACCAGAAAAACTACAATCTGTGCAATTTCAATCAATTTTTACTGAATTCAATTTGGATTCTTGAGGAGAAAGTCATGATGATTTTCCCCGGGGCACTTGTTAAATACTGAATTCAGTATTTGTAAAAAACCCTAAATTCCATTGTTCATAACTTCCAAATTAGAGAGAATATTTTTATTGAAACTTGAACCAAAAGTATTTTGATATGTAATCTTCGTATTGTAAAATTTTCATATCTTTATCCCCAATCAAGAAAAAGTTATAACAAAAATGCCACACAGACTAGTTTTGAGAAAGAAAATCCCGAGATTCCTCACTCTGATACTAGATGTTACATACCTAAAATCAAAATAACATAAGAATAAGAGAATAAACAAGTAGACGTTTCACTAATTAACCATTTTGAGGGTGGAAATCCCATTTACATTGTTGATTTTTCAATAAGCAAGGTTAAGCATGAAGTTCATTCCATTTTTAGCATTTATCTTAAACATAACCAATAATGTTGCAGCAACCAAGATCACAAGAAGAAACACCATGCACAAGAACACAATAAGTATCCTGGGAAACCCTTCTCAACAAGGGAAGAAAACCCAACCAAATCCTTTTCTATATTTGTCAAGAAAAATACCTTCACCACTGTTATTGGATTAATCGATAAATGCGGACATAACAAATCTCCCTAGATTCCACAGGAAACTAGAACAAAACAGAACAAAATGCACACTTCGCCTTAAACTTCATCATCATATGAACTAGTTTAATGAGGTACAAGTGACATACATTTTAAATGACACTTTTCCTTGCTAGTGTCGTCTTTATAGATTCTTCCTTGAGTTTGTAGAATAGTAATCCTGGCTAAGAATCACAAACCAACAAAGAAGAGGAAAAACGATCTATATATTCTAATGAAGTCTATGTATATGATCAAGGAATTATACAATAGAAGATGAAATGCTTATATAGGGAAGAAATGCATTACTGTATTAAGTGAATAGAAAGTGAAGAATACAACCCATCCCTTGATGTTGCAAGGTCCCCTTTCGATGGCTCTTTACTCCAACACACACACCTTTGCTCCAATGTCTTGAATGAAGAAGATCCACAATTTGACTTGAAGAACTAAAGAAAAGCTCTCAAGCATAATTTGAAGTAGAACTCTTCATACAAATATTAGCCTATTAAACCTTAGCCTTTTCCATGAGAGATCCCTATTTATATAGTGTGAAAGAGAGATGGATGAGGAGATTAGGATGATCCCACCAAATCAGAGAAGCGAGTAATATCCAAACCGATCGAAGGCCACCTCATCTTCTAGAAGATCCCTTTCTAGAACATTCATGAAATTTGACTTTTCTCATGCTTTATGCATCGTCACACCCTATGCATTAGTAGCATGCGACGACGTCGTAGTCCAGGTTCAAGGCAGAGTGCGACGATTAGGCATCATTGCACCCCATGCATATAGTAGGATGCAACGACCTTCTTTTATATGGGTTTTGACAAAGGAAAGTAAATCACCTTTCTCATGGAGAAAGTCTTCTTTTAATATTTTCAGGGAACATTGACACATGTTGTCAGGTGATCACCGAGGTGACCAAAATAATATGTAACAAAATCCCCCCCAAAGTATGAAGCTGGAAATCGTGACAGCTGGAATACTTTGTAGAATGTTTGTGTCGAAAACAAGGAGCGCATCGATCAGGAACCTGCAAAATAAAAAACATCTGCATAATATCATACCAATTTTGAGGTAGGAATTCCCATGCTCAGACTACAAGTGACTCTAATCATAAGTTTCAAGTGAGTCATGGCCACTAAAAATACACTATGGATCCATGCCATCATGATTTGACATAGCCACCAAGAATACAATGTGGATCTATGCTCTAAAATAATTCAAATTGGGACATAGCCACGAGACATACACAATGGATCTATGTGTCAGTACTAATTCATGAATACTTCGTCACAACTTAGACTAAAATGATAAGATCCAAGGTCTTCATCTCCATCATATCTAAGTACGAATCTAGCCATGTGATTATAGGTGTTGAAGTCGAACATGGTAGAGACCACTTGATTACCGACCACTAATGAAAACCATTAACAAGTGCGAGGGAAATCACCATTGATGTCAATGAATCCCAAGGCACCCCAATACAATCCAATGAATATGAATAATTGAGTTGAATTCAAACACTCGATAGAATCTTCTAATCAGGGGTCAATGATGTGAACCCACTGTTGAAAGAGAAGAGACTTGCTATTGATGCATGCAATATCTAAGGTACTGAATGATTTCAATATCTTGTTCCCAGATCAGAGCATGAAGTGATTTATAATTGACACAGGGAAGGAAAATACTCGTCGCAGGAGGGCCTTGATATATCCCCCATCAATGACACAAAATATGTAACAGATTTGAGGTAGATCAGAGCATGAAGTGATTCAGAACTAACACAGGGAAGGCCAACATGGTAGAAAATTTATAATTGCAGATAGCTGAATAGATAGAAGGCTCATTTAGGTTGGACTTCTCTTAAACATATGAATGACATGACAATGGTCTTGGCAACATTGAATTAAGGAGGACCCAACATATGGACATGTGGATGGTCAAACGAGAGACAAATGGATTTCCCAACCCAGATACAATGATGAAGGGAGGTGTCATGTTCAAGAGTGACTACTACTACCACTAACACAAATACATAGGCACATTTCTTTCCCAATTTCCCCCCACCATTTCTAGCAAGTACCTCTTTATTTTTACGCAAGCTTGAGGATGATAACATATTCTTGTTGATGTAAGCTCATCCTTCAGATGAATCCCTCAAAGTTTGTTTAATGAACCCTAATAAGGAGTGGTTCGATCCCATATGGGTATTTTGATGTTTGTTTAATGAGTCCAAAGAGAGAAAACTCAGGGGTTTTTCAATTTTAGAGAGTTTGAAAAAAACTTTAAAGGGAACTCCATCAGGTCCTTTTTCGTAAATTAATCTGACGAGACCGAAAAACTGATAACCTACTGATCATCAGATGTTTTATTCAAATAATTTTATGAGTGTGAAAAGAAAAATGTCACTCAACCATATTTTTATGTTTAGGGAGCTTGAAAAGAGCTTAAAGGATAATCCATAGGTTTATTTTTCATGTAACCAATGCTAGTTCGAAAAAATGACAAAAGACTAATCGATTACATTCTCATGGTTTCACGAGCGTGAGAAAGAACTAAGACTCTGCTCAGAGTTTTTCCTGAAAAACCCTAAAAGGATCTGTACATACGAAAAATATAAAAAAAAAAAACCAAAAAAGTGGACCCTTGTTCCAACGTCTCACTTCTAGACTTTTTCAATCTGCAAAAATCAATCACTTGTAAAGTTGTTAAGACTTTAGGGTTTGGATAAAGCATAAAAATAATATAGTATGCAAAATGAAAAGTGATAAAAGTCAATAAAATAGGTAACAAACCACATTTTACCATTTCATTTGTAACTTTTCCCAAATATTTCTCCAAAGCCATTTTTCACCTTGATTTTCAACAGTTGATTGTGGAGTGCACGACAAACCATTTCACGAATCGTCTCCGCAAAAGAGGCAATCTCCTTCTCCTTCATCTTTTCATGGTTTTAAAACTAATTTTCATTGGTTAAATTTATGTTTTGGGTTGATTTTTTAGGGGTTACCCATGCGTTGAGGTCATCACAGGTGCCTTATATCAGAAATCACAATGATATAAGATCATCATTGGTGACCCTATAGGTAGGGTGCGATGATGTCACACTATGCGAAAGCACAGGCCCATGACGACCACAACCCAAAATTTAAAAAGATGAACCCAACAAGGGAAAACCCCCAGGAAATAAATTTATGTTTCTAATCTCATCTTATGGTTCCTTTGCAGGTTTTCCTTGGTCAATATGTTGGAATGGCGTGAGCGAGAGCATGAATAATAAGATTACTTTATTGGGAATGACCCAAGAACAATTATGGCTCTTCGACAGTGTGGGTTACTAAAATTCTTCAAGATCCAGGGCATGAGAGCCTAATTGAGACTACTGGAGTACTTGGTTCATATTTGGGATGTGAATGAGCAGGAATTTCACATGGGCACCCACACACTCACCATATATATCGAGGATATCTATTTCCTGACATGAATATCTCGTCGTGGTTCATGGGTGACACTTACAGGCAGCAGGGGCAGAGGTGAGCCTATGAACTACTACGCCTGTCATCATTATGTGCCGGGTACTGAGAAACATAGCGGTAAGGTAGCTATCAGGAATGCCCAAGATTTTCCTTTGTGGACTATAATCTATACTATTACTTGCATGGTAGGGAGTGCAGCTCCCCACATGGCTTTACAGAGCCATTTTTAGTATGCATTGGAATGTATGGAGCCTAGAGTCTTCAACTGGTGCGAAGGGGTCTTAAAAAGCATGAAGAAACAACTTACCAAGTGAAAAAGTGGTGGGTTAAAACAATTTGGATATGGGTCTATTTTGGTATCCTTCTTCCTAGAAAGGGTCCCTATCCTACGCTTACATGTGGAGTGGGGTATACCCGCTCCACAGGATTTGAGGATGAAGATGTGGGTAGATATCATGTCTCGACATGAAGGTGGTCCCATCATCAGGTATGATGATGTCTTATTCTAGTGGTTGAAGTCTCAGCTGCTCATGGTAGAATATTATGCGTATGATGGGGTATATTTCCATGGATATCTAAACCTAGATCTTCCCAAAGGTTCCCAGTGGAGGGACATAGGTAATAAGGAAATTTTATTTATATAATATTTTTGTTATTTTAATGATATACCATGTTGTTTGTGTTATTTATCTGATGACTAATCATGTGCTCTTCAATAATGTAGATGTGGGACCTTATCGTCCTCTAGGTTCATCCTCGATCCAAAGACGAGGGTAGAGAGGCATTGTATCAGGTGTAGCTGCTGTATATCTAGAGGTTATAGAACATAATCTAGAGGGGCTAACCATGCATGTCCCTGATGCCACATTGGACGAGCTCCCTGGGCATTATCAATGCCACACAATGGGTGTATCTGCTTCCACCGGTTGACTACTCCGAAGAGTAGCATGGACAATATCTTGTTATAGAAAGCAACATCCTTGATGCTCTTGTACATGAAGCTATGAGCTTCACATTTTTGATATTTTGGTCTTTGGACACAAACAATTTTTGTAAAATTTTATCGTTATGAATATGAGGCTTCTACTGTCTTACATGTTTTATGTACAAAGTGTGATTAGATTTTATAAATGTCTCAAATGTCTATCTAACACATAATTAGCCAATGCATTTGTTAATGTATTTAGAAATCTAGGAATGTGTTGATATTCAATGTAATCAAAATGACATTTCAAGAGGCGAATTCTTAAATATACCCTTAACAGAGTAGGACTCCAGATGGAATAAATATTACTCAAATGTAGGACTACTAACTATGAATCAAGTCGTACAATAAGATGGTGGATTCCAAGTGAAACAAAATCAATCAATAACTCAATAACTACACTGTATTCTGTGATATTGTTAGTTGCATGACCAAGGAATACACCATGTAGATTGATTAATTCATCCGTAGGTGCATAGATTTCCCAAGAAGTAGATGCTAAGTTTTGAGTACTATGACTAATGCCACCAGCGAAGCTAATGTAGGGTAGTGAAGACACCAACATTTGGAAACCAAGCATAATGAAAGGTAAGCAGTCGAAAGGTGGAACCAAAAATGAAAAAGCATACAAGAGTATGATACACTAAAAATGCACAACACTTATGCAAAAATGATTTAAGCACAACACTTCTTCAAGTAAATCCCATTTCAGGTTTCAGTCAAAGGAACTCCATCATAATCTACTAGATCATAAGACCCCTTCTCCAACACTCGTTTCACAATATACAAACCCCTCCACATGGGCTCGAATTTACCGGCCCCTAGAAAATCATGATCTTGCTCGTAAAGAAGAACTAGATAACCTTTAGAAAAAACACATGGATTGACATGCTTGTTACAAGAAAATCCCCCTGCGGACAAGTGGATTCCCTCTTGGGCTCTAGACTCCTAAGACCAAGACAAAAAGGGTGCTAACGTTGGTCACTAACACCCTTTTAAACTTAGCTAAACTAATGTATAGAGAAGAGGAAGAAAGGTTTACCTTTTTAATGATGTTCGTCCTCGCATAGTCCGAGTTGAACTTTGATCCCCAAGCTCCTCAATAAGTCATGCAAAAAAAACAAAGACATAACAAGCTTCCTATGCTACTAAGATTATCTTGAAACCCGATCTATCTAATAGAGATAAGTTCATGTAGAATAAACACAACCTTGAAAGAAACTTGCCAAGCACATATGTATATTAATGAGAACAATAGAGAATACTTACATACCTTTGATGAAGGTGCAACAACCTCTCCCAACTCTCCTTTTCCAACCCTTTTCTCAAATAATCCACACAAAATGGTGATACTTCAATGATATCTCCCTTATGAGATCATAAGTTTGATGCCTTCAATCTCTCTCCTTTTTACCAGGAGGAGGCCTCCTTATATAGGTTTGGAGAGGCCTAACCACTTAAGAGATTATTAGGATAGGTTGAGTATCCTTCTCCTTCAGTTGTGGATCTTACCTAAGATCAAGCCTTGACCTCAGATCCAAATCCAACCAATTCCAGAGATGAGGGGGATTCTTCCTTGATTTTTTTCAACAGTCCAAAATTCGCTCAAAAAGGGCCAGTGCTTCCTTAGAATGGGGCACAGAGTGTTGCAACGCTCCCCCAAAAAAGGGTATAGAGTGCTGACACTCCCTGACAGTGTATAGGGGAGCGCTGCCTTCCAAAATTGATTTTTGAGTGGTTTTTTCCATGGAAAAAGACTTGTACTCTTTGTCAAATGGTTTCTCCTCTTCAAAACTAGTCTTTTGAGGTGTCTTTTAAGTGTTCTTGATAATGTTGTCTGAGACACAACATAGGTAAGATGACAGTATGATATTTGTGACAATTGCAACCAAAATGCGACACTTGTAACATTGGTAATGAGGACACTAGGCCATCATCGTAATGAGTAATTTTGATGTGTAATAGATTGCCCCCCAAAGTGCGAAGTTAGAAGACGGGAACTGATGAATGAAGTACTTTGTAGAATTTTTCGAGCAAGGGTATGGAATCAGAGAACCTGGAAGATGATACACACAACCATCAAACAAATATTATGACATGTTTCAAACCCAAGGAAAACATACCTATGCTTGAGTGATAAATACTTTCAAGGTATGGCCGCCATAAAATACACTGCAAATCCACAATTATATTGACAAAAAGGTATATCCACTGAAGATACAATGTGGATCTATACTCCTATGACCTGAACTAATCGTAGCCACAAAGAATACACAATGGATCTATGAGACAACAAGACATAGCCATGACCAATACAAAGTGGATCTATGTGACAGTATATGTGTCAATGTTCAAAAGAAACTCCGTTGCAACCTGGAAAAGTACATATAGGAGTGATGAATCAACCCAGGGTCTTCTTACCTATCCCGATGTAGTACGAATCTAACCATGTGAATATATGTCATGATGTCAAACATGGCAGAAACCACCTGATTACCGGTCAATGAGGTAAACCGTTAACAAGCACGAGGGAAATCACCATTGATGTCAATGATTCCCAAGGTACTCTAGTACATTCCAACGAATGTGAATGGATGAGCTGAAGTAGAACATCCATGGAATCATCCGATCAGAGGTCAATGATGTAAACCCACTATCGGATGCAAGGAGGCCTACCATTGAGGCATGCAGGTCCCAAGGTACTAACTAGTTTCTAAGTCTAGTTCCTGGATAATGTGCTAAAGTCGACAAGAGCATAATCGTCGAAGGAGGGCCTTGATGGATACCCCATCAACGACACGAAACTCACATAGAGATGTAATTGGTGGATCAAAGAGCATGGAATGACACAGGTATTGAAACAAAAATTTGTGGTGGTTGACTCTTGATGCAGATACTTCCCTTGAACACTGAGGCACAACAGTAGAAACATGACATGGAACAAAACACGATAATGCATTGGATACTGTGGCTTTCACTGGGTGACCCAAAGGAGTAAGAAAACTCAGAGGATTGGTTCAATGAAGAGGTTCAACGAATTAAAATGTGTGCAAAGACAAAGTTTCATGTTCAAGGGCGACTGCAAGAGTTACTTGTAATGTTTTCAAAAACTGCTTGTCTTGCTTCCTTCAATTTCCCCCCCATCCAAATAGACGAGTACCTCTTTTTTATTTAACGAGCTTGAGGAGGGTAACACATGCTCGATATAACTCACCTTTGGTAAGTCCCTCTTCCTTTATTTAACGAACTGGAAGAAGTAAGGGTTTGGTCCCATATGGGCCCTTCAATGTATGATTGTTTAACGAGTCTAGAGAAGGTAAACTCGGTGATTTTTCATATTTAGAGAGTCTGAAAAGAACTTAAAGATGACTCCAGGGTTGTCCTTTTTCATAATTTTAGTCTCACGAGGCCGAAAAAGAGATAAATTACCACTCGAAAGATGTGCTTTCAAACCTTTTAAGGAGTGTGAAAGGAAGCAAGATCACTCGACAATATTTTCATGTTTAGATAGTCTGAAAAGAACTTAAAGAAGACGCCAGGGGGTTCCTTTTTCGTATATCCATGCGAGTCTGAAAAATAGATAAAAGTTTACTTGGTTGTGTTCTCATGTTTTTTACGAGCGCGAGAAAGAACAAAGACTAAGCTCGGTATTGGTTTCATTTTGAAACAAGATTGAAACAAAATTAAACTATGATTGTAAATTCCCAACGTAATTTCCAAAGGTTGGGATACCCATGGATGGTTGGTACTCTGCCCCCAACTTGAAAAGTTAGTGGCATAACTCCATAATGATAATTAAAGGTTGGAGACATTTTTGGGTAGCGCTCCCCTACCCACTGTCAGGGAGTGCCAGTGCTCCCTACCCTTCTTTGGGGGAGCGTTGCAACACTCTATGTCCCATTATGAGGGAGTGCTGGGTTGTTTGAGGGAATCTTTGACTGTTGAGGAAAATCAGGGAAAAATCCCCCTCATCTCTGGAGTTAGTTGGATTCGAATCTGAGGTCAATGATGGATCTTAGGGAGGATCCACAACTGATGGAGAAAGATCCTCAACCTATCCCAAGAATCTCTAAGGTGGTTGGGCCTCTCCAAGCTTATATAAGGAGTCCTTCTCATGGTGAAAATGACATGGAATTTTAGAGGCATCAAACTTATGATCTCATAAGGGAGATAACCAGTAAAGCATATTCATTTTGATGGTGGATTATTTGAGCAAGGGGTTGGACAAAGAGAGCTTGGTGAAGCTGCTGCATCTACATCTATGGTTGTAAGCACTTTGATTCATTTTCATTAATATATATATGTGCTTGTCATGTTTCCTTCAAATTTGTGTATGTTTCATGAATTTGTTCTTTTTGATAGATCTATTTCAAAGCTAATCATGGTAGGAATAGGAAGTATGTTTTTTCGTTGTTGTTCCTTCGATTGCAAGACCTTCTGAAAGACTTGGAGATCAAGATCAGCCTAGATCAAGCAAGGACAAATGTTATTAAAGGTATTTATATTCATTTCTTCTTATTCCTTGACTAGTTTAGCTTCATTAGAAGGAATGTCAGTGTTCAACATTTTCACCTTTCTGTCTTGGTTATAGGGGTCTAGTATCCAAGAGGAAATCCACTTGTCCGCAGGGGGATTCCCTTGTAACAAAAATTGGCGACTCCACTGGGGATCGAATCCTATTTGTATTTCCTTGTTTTTTCCCTTCCCTTTTCCCACCTTTCAAAACACTTTTACTGTTTATTCATCATCCATTAGCCTTCTCCTACCTTCACTAGCAATTTCACCAATTTTCATGCATTCTGGGTGAGTTTTTCTTCATTTTTTTGACCTTTTTTTGAATTTATAGGTGTACCAAGGCCCCCCTGTAGGCCATACCAGAGTGCTATCACTCCCCTACAGTGATTTAGAGAGCACTACAAAACTCCATACCCTTGAGACAGGGAGCGTTGGTCCATTTTTGGAGGATTTTTGCCTTTTTCTGCTCAGATTTTCTCAGCCTGTTTTGTGGAAGTATTTAACCAGACTTTGTGATTGGTTTGTGAATTTATTTAGGTTGGTATTTGGTGCTTATCACCCCTTATTGTATTGATTGGAGCTTGAAACGTTTTCAGAAATGTGAAATTTCCCTTTCTGGCTACTTGTTTTGTCGGGACAATTTGAGTGATTTCTCTTTCTCTCTGTCTTTTCTTGGATTCTTCTCTGCATCTTCTTGTACTCAATGAATGTTTGTCAATTGTTGAATCCTTGATTGAGTTCTTGTTAGGACAAGTTTCTACTTGTTTTCTTTTAGTTCTTATTGCTTTGAGTGCATGCTTTGCTTGAAATTGTTTGTCACTTTGTGTCTTTTGCATCTTCATTTGACTCTTTCTTCTGATTGAAAGTTGTGGAGCATTGAAGGAATTGTATTTGATTTATTTATAAATTATAATCAAGAAAATACCATACTTGCATTCTTTATTTTGGGTAGTGAAACTAGCTTGCATTTGAAGTAGTGATATTGCATGGTTTTTGGCATTTTGGGACATTGTGCATTTGGAATGATAAACGTTTTCTCCTTCTCGTAATATAGTTTTCATTGAAGTGAAATGTTTGCATTATCATTTATTTGCATTGTTTAGAGTCGGTAAAAACATCATTTAGTCCACGCCATTTTACTCTTGAGTAAGCAACAACCTTAAAATCAAGCGCTAGACTAAAATTTATAAGACATTTTTACATTTTCTGTTAGCAAACCTACATTAGATTAAGGTGTAGGGGTTTGGAATAGGTTGAAAGGATAACTTTCCAAAGATGTCAAACAAACTTAGCATCTTGCGATAGAGAGAGAAAATCCAATTTTCATATAAGCTTACTGGGATCCCCCTCTCACATAGGGGTTACGCACGAGGTCACATTCGGGAGAGTTACAGAGATTATCCCTTGATGGTTTAACCGTTCTTAGTAGTTAGATCATATATTGGGGGTTCTTCTTGAGTTTCAACTATCCTCATTTTGTATTGGTGCTTCGTGAACTCCAAATCCATTCGGGGTCCTCTGGAATTCTACCGGTCCACTTGTCCTCATTTATCTTGAAGGATTTCAAACTTGTTATCCTGCCCATACGTTCGGACTGGACTGTCGATTGTACCTGCCTAGTGGATGACTACAAGTTGGTGAGATTAATAGCCATAATATTCAGGGTCTTACACAAGGTGACGGTGAAGGGAAGTCTCACTGTACCTGGAATAGACGTTGGTCAAAATCACTTGGGCTCCTTGGAGGGTAAATCCACAATTACTGCATGGAGGCTTTCACCAAGGCATAATTCCATTTAAGTAGGTCACCAACATAACTGATCCACCCACTGTATCCCCTTCCCTTCCTATATTGATCTCGCGACGTTGGATTTCATCACCAACTAGTGGTTTCATTGTGGGAAGTTTTGTTTGATTGTTTGCTTTTTAGATTCATAGCATGTGTTTTTTTTTTTACTTAGTGGACCTTAGGTCAAGTGTGTGTTAATGGCATCAACTCCCAAGAGTACCAATGGAGGAACCCCTTGTCCTAGGGAACCTTTCACCTTTCCTTCTTTTTGAAACATTGGTCCTCTGTACATTACCACACCGAGTCTTCTGGGACTCAACATCGGATTACTGGTTTAGTTGTTCCCCACTCTGGTGATCTTGAATCTTCCCAGTGATTCAACTGCACCTAATGCTTCAGATGTCAGTACACCACCCACACATCAACCTCATGTTGAGTTTTCTCCTTCTTCACCTATTAAATCTCCTTCCCTTTCTCCTTATTCACCTTGTGAAAGCTCTAAAGCAAGTAGCCAGGTTGATCAGAAGAAGAAGAAACAAAAAGAGAAGAAGAATAAGAACCCGAAAAGGACCAACCCTCCAACCATATCAGATGTTGGATCCAAGAAACCAACTACTATTAATCATACTGGGAGTGTTTATGAGGTCGACAAGATTAAAATGAAGAATCTAAAACGTAAATTCCCTTGCAGTCTTTGTAAGTGTGACCACTTTCGGAGGGATTTCCATGGTATTCCCAAGGTCTTAGAAATGTGGTCTTCCACATCATCGGCCCCTGCTGGTCATGCTGGTGATGCCCCATCAACTAGTGATGTTAAGGTTGGTAAGAATAAGACTACTGTCAAATTTCCTTGTATGTTATGCAAAGGTGATAATTATTCTCACCTTTATCCTCGTATGGACGAGGCTTCTTCTCTTTTGGAAAAGCTTCAACTCCCAACTAGTTATCGTAAGATTTCCCCCTACCCATCGTTAGTTGATGGAATGGTCAATCCGGTTCCATCCCCAGTTAGTTCGGTTGATCAGGTGGTCAATCTAGTTTCATCCTCGGTTGAACCACTAACCAAAGTAGCTGATCCAGTTCCATAATTGATCAACCCCACTTTTCATATGACAAGTGAAACCTAAATGATTGATCCAGTCCCGTCATTGTTCAGTCCCACCCTTCATTTGAAGAGTGCCAACGTGGTCAATCCCACTCCTCCTTTGGCCAGTGCCAAAGTGTTTTCTCTGGTCCCTTCATCGGTCATTTCGATTAATGATGTCATCAATCTGGTCATGTCCTTAGTTGAATCCGTTGATAAAGTGGTTGATCTGATCCCATCTTCAGTGGATCTCGCTCTCCCGTTAGAGAGTGCAACCCAAGTGGTCGATCCATTTCCAGCTGTCGACCCCATTCTCCCCTTGGAGAATGAAACCCAAGTGGTCTATTTGATGTCATTATCAATCGATCCTACTCTTCCTCTAGAGAGTAAACCTGATTCTGCCCATGTTTTTCTCATTGATACAGAATCTATCGTCCTGGGGTGAATCCCTCCTCCTTATGTGAAACCCTCTCCAAGTAATGAGGCCATCCTTTTTTACTGGGGTGTGCTAACTAGAGCTCGTCTTCCCTCCCACATTCCTTTCAAGATTACAATACAGGTTTGTGGATGGGTCATTCCTCAAACACTGATAGATGAAGGTTCGTCCATTAGAAGTTTGTCATCTATTGCTTGGAAAGCCTTGGGTTATCCTCAGCTTGTGTCAATTACCCAGACTCTGTTCGATTTTAACAGAAGAACCAGTCACCCTTTAGGGATCCTTCCTCAATTTCCTATAACTTTGGGAGGGAAAATAATATTTATTGATGTTATGGTAGTCCATGACCCCTTGGATTTCAATTTACTCCTTGGGAGAGATTATTTCTATGCGATAAAAGCTATTGTGTCCACTCTTTTTTGTGTGATATCTTTCCTACATGATGGAAGAATGGTGACTATTGATCAACTTTTGTTCGTTGTCCTTGACTTGACCATGAACCCAATGACCTCCCTAAACGGTTCTTATATGAAGTCAGTATCACCCATGCCACAGGTCAATTATGTGGCATCGTCTCCCATGACTTCAAATTCCAATGAATTGGATCTGGTAGTTGACATGGTGATCTCTTTGGTAGGGATATTGGAGCTGGATCTCCTTACCCTTGTCGCAACCCTTGACATGTGTTCCTTCCAGAGCATTGTTCTTCCATCCAGTGAAGATCTCTTGGAAACCATGACTGAGTTTTGTCCCTTGACATGGTGTCATTCCAGAGAGTTATCCCCTTGGAATCCATGATAAAGAATAAGTCATGAGCATAGTTTCTCTTCTCTGTGGAAAGCTTGTTAAAAAATGAAACAGATTCCACGAGCACAATTTTCCTCTCTATGGAAAGATCATTAAAAAATGAAATTGATTTTCTGGGGATTGAACCCAGAACCTTGAGCATAGTTCTTTTCCTGTGTCAAGCTCATTAAAAAATGAAATAGTCACCTCTCCCATCAGGTTGATTCTTTCACTAGATCTTATAAATTTCGAGTCGAGTCTTTCGTTAGGTATCATATTTGAACCTTCATTTCATCCACCTGTATCCTTTCTCTCCATCTACTAGAGAAATTGGTGACAACCTCAAAGTCGGTGAATGAATTGAAGCTTGGGGGGCATGTCTCCAACCTTTAATTATCATTCTGAAGTTATGCCACTAGATTTTCAAGTTGGGGGCAGAGTACCAACCATCCATGGGTATCCCAACCTTTGGAAATTACATTGGGAATTTACAAGCATATTTTAATTTTGTTTCAATCTTGTTTCAAAATGAAACCAATACTGAGCTTAGTCTTTGTTCTTTCTTGTGCTCGTAAAAAACATGAGAACACAACCGAGTAAACTTTTATCTCTTTTTCGGACTCGCATGGATATACGAAAAACGAAGCCTCTGGAGTCTTCTTTAAGTTCTTTTCAGACTCTCTAAACATGAAAATATTTTCGAGTGATCTTGCTTCCCTTCACACTCATTAAAAGGTTTGAAAGGATGTATTTCGAGTGGTAATTTATCTCTTTTTTGGCCTCACGAGACTAAAATTACGAAAAAGGACAACCCTGGAGTCGTCTTTAAGTTCTTTTCAGACAATATAAATATGAAAAATCACCGAGTTTACCTTCTTTGGACTTGTTAAACAATCATACATTGAAGGGCCCATACGGGACCAAATCCTTACTTCTTCCAGTTTGTTAAATAAAGGAAGAGGGACTTACCAAAGGTGAGTTATATCGCGCATGTGTTACCCTCCTCGAGCTCATTAAATAAAAAAGAGGTACTCGTCTATCTGGATGGGGGGAAAATTGAAGGAAGCAAGCCAAGAAGTTTTTGAAAACATTACAAGTAACTCTTACGGTTGCCCTTGAACAAGACACTTTGTCTTTGCACACATTTTAATTCACTGAACCCCTACATTGAACCAATCCTCTGAGTTTTCTTACTCCTTTGGTTCACCCGACGAAAGTCACAGTGTCCATTGCATTATCGTGTTTTGGTCCATGTCATGTTTCTACTGTTGTGCCTCAGTGTTCAAGGGAAGTATCTACCTCAAGAGTCAACCACCGCAAATTTCTGTTTCAATACCCATGTAAGTCCATGTTATTTTGATCCACCAATTTCATATCTGTGTCAGTTTCGTGTCGTTGATGGGGGATACATCAAGGCCCTCCTTCGATGAGTTTGTTCCTGTCAGCTTCATCACATTATCCAGGAACTAGACTTAGAAACTAGTTAGTACCTTGGGACCTGCATGCCTCAATGGCAAGCCTCCTCACATCTGACATTGGGTTTACATCATTGACCTCTGATTTGATGATTTCATGGATGTTCAACTTCAAATCATCCATTCACATTCGTTGGAATGTACTAGAGTACCTTGGGAATAATTGGCATCAATGGTGATTTCCCTCGCGCTTGTTAACGGTTTACCTTATTGACTGGTAATCAAGTGGTTTCTGCCATGTTTGACATCAAGACATCTATTCACATGGTTATATTTGTACTACATTGGGATCAGTAAGAAGACCCTGGGTTGATTCATCACTCTTATATGTACTTTTCCCAGGTTGTGATAGAGTTTCTTTTGAACATTCACACATATACCATCACATAGATCCACTTTGTATTGGTCATGGCTATGTCGTGTCGTCTCATAGATCCACTGTGTATTCTTCATGGCTACGATCAGTTCAGGTCATAGGAGTATAGATCCACATTGTATCTTCAGTGGATATACCTATTTGTCAATATAATTATGTATCCACAGTGTATTTTATAGCGGCCATACCTTGAAAGTCTTTATCACTCAAGCATAGGTATGCCTGCCTTGGGTTTGAAACATGTCATAATATTTGTTTGATGGTTTTGTGCAACTTCTTCCAGATTCTATGAGTCCATACCCTTGCTTTAAAAAGTCTAAAAAGTAATTCAGTCATCTATTCCCGTCTTCTAATTTCGCACTTTGAGGGGCAATCTGTTACACATCAAAATTACTCATTACGATGATGGCCTAGTGTCATCATTACCAATGTCACAAGTGCCGCATTTTGGCTGCAAGTGTTGCAAATATCACACTATCATCTTGCCTATGTTGTGTCTCGGACAACATTATCAAGAACACTTAAAAGACACCTCAAAAGACTGGTTTTGAAGAGGACAAATCATTTGACAAAGAGTACAAGTCTTTTTCCATGGAAAAAACCACTCAAAAATCAATTTTGGAAGGCAATGCTCCCCTATACATTGTCAGGGAGTGCCAATGCTATGTACCCTCTTTTGGGGGAGATTTGCAACGCTCCATGCCCCATTCTGAGGGAGCGCTAGCCCTTTTTGAGTGAATTTTGGACTGGAGAGGCCTAACCACTTAAGAAATTCTTGGGATAGGTTGAGTATCCTTCTCCTTCAGTTGTGTATCTTCCCTAAGATTGAGCCTTGACCTTGGTTAGGCCTCTCCAGTCCAAAATTTGCTCAAAAAGGGCTAGCTCTCCCTCAAAATGGGGCACAGAGCATTGCAATGCTCCCCCAAAAGAGGGTACAGAGCGTTGGCACTCCCTGATAGTGTATAGGGGAGCGCTTCCTTCCAAAATTGATTTTTGAGTGGCTTTTTCCACGGAAAAATACTTGTACTCATTTTCAAATGATTTCTCCTCTTCAAAATCAGTCTTTTGAGGTGTCTTTTAAGTGTTCTTGATAATGTTTTCTGAGACACAACATAGGCAAGATGACAATATGATATTTTCCACACTTGCAACATTAGTAATGACAACACTAGGCCATCATCGTAATGAGTAATTTTGATGTGTAATAGATTTTCCTCCAAAGTGAGAAGTTAGAAGATGGGAATTGATGACTGAAGTACTTTGTATACTTTTTCAAGCAAGGGTATGGACTCAGAGAACCTGGAATAAGCTGGCTTCAAAATAGATCTATCAAAAAGAACAAATTCATGAAACGTACACAAATTTGAAGGAAACAGGCAAAGCACATATATGTATTAATGAAAACAAAGCAAAGTGCTTACAACCATATATGTAGATGCACCAACTTCACCAAGATCTCTTTTTCTAGCCCCTTTCTCAAATAATCCCCCATCAAAATGAATATGCTTTACTGGTTATCTCCCTTATGAGATCATAATTTTGATGCCTCTAAACTGCCATGTTCTTTTTACCATGAGAAGGCCTCCTTATATAATATTGGAGAGGCCCAACCACCTTATATATTCTTGGGATAGGTTGAGGATATTTCTCCATCATTTGTGGATCCTCCCTAAGATCCAGCCTTGACCTTAGATCAAATCCAACTAACTCTAGAGATGAGGGGGATTTTTCCTTAATTTTCCTCAATAGTCAAAGATTCCCTCAAACATCCCAGCACCCCCTTAGAATGGGACATAGAGTGTTGCAACACTCCCCCAAAGAAGGGTAGGGAGAACTGGCACTCCCTGATAGTGGGTAAGGGAGCACTACCCAAAATTTCCTTAAAAAATCCTAGCGCTCCCCAGAAGGGTGCACAAAGTGCTAGAACACTCCCCCAAGGAAGGGTAGGGAGCACTAGCACTCCCTGGTAGTGGGTAGGGGAGAGCTGGTCTTCAAAATTGTTTTTTAAGTGGTTTTCTTCATGGAAAATGATTTCTACTCTTCATCAAATGATTTCTCTTCCTTAAACTAGTCTTTGAAGGTGTCTTAAGTGTCCCTGTGATGTCGTTAGAGACACCACATATGTGAGATGGCAGTATGATGTTTGTGACACTTGCGACCAAAATGCGACACTTGAGACACTTGAAATGACGACAATAGGTCATAATTGAAGTGAGTGATTTTGATGTGTAACACTCATATCCGAATCCAACCAACTCCAGAAATGAGGGGGATTCTTCCCTGATTTTCCTCAACAGTCAAAAATTTGCTCAAAAAGGGCCAGCGCTCCCTCATAATGGGGCACAGAGCATTTCAACGCTCCCCCAAAAGAGGGTACAGAGAGTTGGCACTCCCTGACAATGTATAAGGGAGCACTGCCTTCCAAAATTGATTTCTGAGTGGTTTTTTCCATGGAAAAAGACTTGTACTCTTTGTCAAATGATTTATCCTCTTCAAAACTAGTCTTTTGAGGTGTCTTTTAAGTGTTCTTGATAATTTTTTTCGAGACACAACATAGGAAAGATGACAGTATGATATTTGCAACACTTGCGGCCAAAATGCGACACTTGCGACATTGGTAATGACGACACTAGGCTATCATCATAATGAGTAATTTTGATGTGTAACAATGCTTGTCATATTGGGCTTTCACACGCTTTTTCTGAGTTTCAATGACTAAGGTAGCATCATGATGGGTTTCGTCTAATTGCATCAAATACAAAAGACGTTCCTCTTCAGCAGAGGTGTTAGGGAGAAGTTCGAAGGCTAATTTCAAAGATGGGATTTCACATTCAATCGACAAAATTGCTTCGATACCATATACTAACTGAAAAGGTGTGAATCCCGTGGCAGACTTGACGGATGTCCAATAGGCCCACAATGTTGAGAACAACATTGTGTGCCAATTTGACCTATGAATTCCTACCATCTGTCAAAGCATAGTAGCGAGAAATTTGTTAATTGCTTCAACCTAGCCATTGGCCTGTGGATAATAGGGGGTTGAGTTTTCATGACGAAGACCCAACTTCTCAGTAAGTTCAGACATCATGAAATTACGAAAATGACTACCGTGATCAATAATGATGGCTTGAGGGACACCAAATCTAGTAATGATACGATTGAATATGAATAATTCTACAATTTTTCTGGTATTATCAAATGTAGGCATCGCCTCGACCCACTTAGTGAAATAATCCACAACTACAATAATGTATCCATTCCCCTCGAATGAGTGAGGGTTACATGTCATGAATTCAATTCCCCATTTAGTGAATGGACCAATGGAAACAACACAATGAAGAGGAGAAAGGTGAGATCATATCTTATTGTTGTAGGTTTGACAAGCGTGGCATTTCTGTACAACAATAATGCAATCCTTAAACAATGAAGGCCATAAATAACCAGATTGTAAGATATTTTGGGTAGTGGCATACCCAGACATATGACCTCCACATGCTCCAGAGTGACAGTCATTCAAAGATTTCTCATCTTCATCGTAGGTTTGACATCGTTGAAATATGGAATCAATACCATGAAGGTAAAGGGTATCACCAAGGATAATGTATTGACATGCTTGATACCAGATACGATGATGATCTGTACTAGAAAGATTAGGCCAAAAAGTTTGGGTTTGGATATAGATGATAATATCTTCGTACCATACATCATTAGAACTGATCAAAAAGAGGGATTCGTCAGGTAAGGAATCCTCTGCCACAGTTTCTGTCTCAGTAGAGGAAAGGTCACATATCAATTATTAAAAAACCAAAGACTTATTTGACTTGGCGCGTTCAAACTCCAAATCAAACTCCTGGAGAATAACTATCCATTTAGAGTACTTTCCCCCCAACAATTGTCGAGTAAGGATACGTTGCATGGGTTTGCAATCAGAAATGAATGTGGTTCTGCATAATAATATGTAGTGACGAAAATGTTGAACAACTTGAACAGCTGCCAAGGCCAGTTTTTCCACATGTAAATATTTTATTTCAGTAGTCGTGAGACTCTGACTCAAATAGTATACAACATGTTCATCATGTGAATCATCCTCTTGGACTAAAACCATAGAAATTGTAGAGTCCGAAGTAGCTAAGTACAGGAAATAATCTCGGCTATAGTCAGGTGGAAACAACAATGGTGCACGGGTTAAGGCGAGTTTCAAAGCCTCAAAATATTTGTTTGTAGTATATTCCCATACAAAATCATAACCTTTCTTGAGAAGATGAGTAAATCCTTTTGTTAATTCAACGTAATTGGTGATGAATCGATGTAAAAAGTTGCCTTCCCTTGTAAACTTTGGAGTTGGCATAGCATGGAAGGAGGAGGTAGATTAATAATAGCCTCAACCTTCAAGGGGTATACCTGAATACAATGTATAGACACGATAAAACCAAGAAGTTGGCCGGATTCCACACAAAAAACACATTTGTGCAGATTCAAACGTATGTGATAATAACGACAGTGTAGAAAAATGGCTCGTAAATGTGTCGAGTGATCTTGAAAATGCATGGAATGAATCGGTAGATCACCGAGATAGGGTTGTACAATGTGCTTAATGTCATGAAAAGTGTAAGACATAGCATGCTGAAAAGTCACCCCAACATTTTTGAGACCAAAAGGAAGTTTCCAGTATGTGAAAGTTCCCCAAGGGCAAATAAAAGTAGTCTTATGTTGATCCACTAGTAAAATATTGATTTAATTATAGCCGAAGAAACCATCCATTAAGGAGAATATTTCACTCCTGACAAACATAGATCATGCATTGTTTCTTGTTTATCGGAACAATATTGGACACCCAATCAGTCAAAGCCACATGATAGCCAAAGATAGCTTTAAGAAGTTTTTCAAATTCAATCTTGATAGGATAAAATTTACGTGGCTGTACTGGGAAAAGTCTCTGTCGAACGGTTTTAGCATCTAGATAAGTCTTAATCTCATGCACAACAATAGCAAGATCAATACTAGGAATTTCTTCATAACTCCAGAAAAAAACATCACAAAATTCTTGAAAAAGGGCTTTATAAGTGCAGACCTCATCAGTAGAACATGAGGCATCGATATGAACATTTTCCATGACCCCAGGTTTAAATAATATGTCAAGAGGAATGGTAGATGAAATATTACTCGAGTTCCCTTCCTACAAAACATCATGTGTTGACTCAAGAATATAAGAAATAACAACAATAGTAGACAGATTCAAAATCTGTTGGTATCTCTCTATGGTATTGCGTTCTAAGAAGATAATAGAATGATGATGCCTATCGTCCCATGGGGTATCTTCCCTAGACATGACCATCATGATCATCTCATCAGTAGGAAAGATCATGTGAAACAGATCATGAGATGTATCACAGAGAGAAGGAGGAGAAGGGGTTGCTGATTGAATAACTTGATAAGTTGATTCTAACAAACTTAAAGGCATTTTGTCACCGTAATGAATATAGTCACTGGATTTAGGTATCCATGAATCATAAGACTCAGGGGTTTCATGAACAGAGGTTGAGATCATGTTAATCAAAGAGACAAAAAGAGGAGGAATATTGGGTGGTGGAATAGGAAACATACCCATCAAGGTTGAATCTTTTAAAATACCCACGCTGAAATTCTCATAACCGAAAGGTGTTTTTGAGATAAAAGGTGTGTTTCTAGTATGTGAATTGGAATTAAATAAGGCCAGTTAGTCGATAGTAACGACCTTTTCTTGGTGCGGGAAACGTAACACATGAAAAAGGGTAGATACAACCGTGTGCATGGAATCAATCCAGCTACGACCAAGTAGAAGGTTATAATCAAGATGTGCATCAAAAACCTCAACCTCGACATTGACTACCTTACCCTCTATCATAATAGACAATGAAGGAAGAACATCGTAAGGTTTAAACCTTGTACCATTAAAGGCCTTAAGAGTATTGTGCTACTCCATAATGGCAGGAGGTTTAAACCCTGTACCATTATGGTCGTTTAAAAGGTATGTCACTTGTACCTCATTAAGATAGTTCATATGATGATGAATTTTAAGGCAAATTGTGCATTTTGTTATGTTTTGTTATAGTTTCCTGTGGAATCTAGGGAGATCTGTTTATGTCCACATTTACCGATTAATCCAATAAAAAAATTGGCGACCATATTGGGGAAGAAATGCATTACTGTATTAAGTGAATAAAAAGTGGAGAATACAACCCATGCCTTGATGTTGCAAGGTCCCCTTTCGATGGATCTTTACTCCAACACACACACCTTTTCTCCAATGTATTCAACGAAGAATATCCACAATCTGAATTGAATAACTAAAGCAAATCTCTCAAGCATAATCTAAAGTAGAACTCTCCATACAAATCTTAGCCTATTCAACCTTAGCCTTTTCCATGAGAGATCCCTCTTTATATAGTGTGAAAGAGATATGGATGAGGATATTAGGATGATCCCACCAAATCAGAGAAGCGAGTAATATCCAAACCGATTGGAGGCCACCTCATCTTCTAGAATATCCCTTTCTAGAACATTCATGAAATTTGAATTTTCTCACGCTTTAAGAATCATCGCACCCTATGCACTAGCAGCATGCAGCGACGTCATAGTCTAGGTTCAGGGCAGAGTGTGACAATCAGGAATCGTTGCACCCCGTGCATATAGTAGGATGCGATAACCTTCTTTTATATGGTTTTTGACAGAGGAAAGTAAATCACCTTTCTCATGGAGAAAGTCTTCTTTTAATATTTTCAGGGAACATTGACATGTGTTGTTAGGTGATCACCTAGGTGACCAAAATAATGTGTAACAACCACCAAGAAAACCTATCACTAAAGAGGGTGCTTGCAAACCCTATAATACTAGCACCCAAGAGAGGTGCACACTTTTCCCAAGAAGGTATACTTGCTGAAATTTCCAAACTTACACAAAAGATATGATTTCTCAATGGGGAATTTACCTTTACTTACACTAGACTGAACTTGTCAACATAAGTTTCTATTGGCACAATAGGGCTGACCTCACTAACTCACAATATAATTAATAATAACCGGATTAATTATCTTTTACATTAATTATCTATCATAATAAGGTGGGGCCGACTTGTACCCTTTACATTACAATTAGGGTTAAAGGAAGTTCTTACTCTTTAACAATATAGAAAGGGATCTTATACACCCACTAGTGCTCATCCACTAGGGGCACATCCATAGAGATGTCCATATCTGTGGCTCATTGCATTACACAACAAAACAACTTCTTCACTAGTTATCAACCACTAGGATTACGTTCACCCGTGCTCGTCCACATGCACGTCCACTCAACAGATCTTCTTTTCCACTGCATTACACATGAGATTCATCTGGATTTTCTCATCAAATCTCTTCTTAGAGGAGGCTAATACATCATCTTCATTTCTGTCTCATGACGATGCACCCAACACTTTGGTATTTCACATGTTCACCTTGTGCTCAACCACATGCACATCCAACTCTGTAGATCTCCTTTCTCACTGTGTTACACAGGAGAATTATCTAGATTTCTTCTCAACTTTGTATAAGGAGGAGGTCATATCTACATTCCATATCTATCTCAGATAGGAACCACACACCCCTCTAAGGGCTCTCTCTTAGGTTTGTGTTCTGGAGAATGTCTCACATAGCTGCAATCATCAACATACTTCACATAAAAAATGAATTATTCGATGATCCAATTGATAATACCTCCTTAGTATATATAGGAGTCGAAGGGGTAAAACTATAACTAGGGATTACATAACAATAATAATGTAAATAACAATATGGGGTGCACTAATGGCAAAATGGGGTGAAACAATAACAATATGGGAACAACAATAACAACAATGGGTTTCTATGGGGCTTAACAATGTATGGGATATAGGGACCTAACATAAACAACATGGAAAGGTCATAAGTGAAAGGGGTTCTAAATCTCAAAGTTCATCTAAAAACAGTGGCACACCAAAACAACATACCCATAACAGTTTCCAAGATAAAAAATTTCTTTAATCAATAATTGAGGGGGGCGATGATGATCCTAATCATGTTGAAAATAATTTTGAGTCAACACACAAATTACTAGTAGTAAAGAGAAAAAGGTATAAAAATCAAGAAGAAACAAAGAAATTCATACCTAATGATGATTTTCTTTTTCAAAACATCGACCTTGATGTTGATATAGAAAATATTGAATTCCTAGAAGATGAGTGAAGAATTTTTCTAGGAAAGGAGTTGACTGTCCAACAATTTTTTTTTGATGAGGAAGAATAATTAACCCTACATAATGCATCATTTGATAAGGAACTAAAAAAGTTAGTGTTTCAACATGTAAATACAAGAGGAAAAAGGGTCAAAGATTCAACAATGGATTTAAGAGGGGTTCCAACATCCAAACTTTCAAAAATGCATATGGTCATTGGAAATGCTCTAGATATATCAATTGATGATATGGAAGTTGAAATTGAAAGATTAAAAAACAAAGTCGGGAAATTAGAGAATGATTTGATGCCACCCCCAATCTTTTCAAAAACACTTGCTTTGGTTCAACTCGGGATGAATCTCGACGACCTTCCCAAATCCAATTCTAAATGGAGAGGAACACCTAGTCTCCTTGTTGTAGTAAAGAATTTTTTTGAAGAAAACATCAAAAAGAGGATGTCTCTTATCGTTGAAGCTTGGGATACTAGTAATAATATCCCGAGTTTTGGCTCAAGGTTACACAGTTTCAAAGAATATCTTTAGGCTGGTTATGAAAATGATGAATATTTTTACAAGAATGAGCTCACTACCTTTATTTTGAAAATCATGAATATGACAAAGTTGAAAAGAAAGGAAGAAAATTTTCCCTCTCAAGTTAGGGTAAAACAACTTAAAGCATACTGGATTATGAAAATATAGTCTTTGAAGGAACTGTTGGAAGAATGTAGTGAAGTACTTTCTAAAAGGGAGATTTTATATCAAAAATTGATGGAAATTGATTTAGTCGGGAACACCGGAGAAATACAAGATCCTCACATAATTGTAAATTCTACATTTCTTACAAAGGATCAATTTGAAGAATGTCGATGATAAAAATTGCAACGAGGATTTCGCCCACAAAGTA
Source organism: Picea engelmannii (assembly GCA_009831015.1). Taxonomy (NCBI): domain Eukaryota; kingdom Viridiplantae; phylum Streptophyta; class Pinopsida; order Pinales; family Pinaceae; genus Picea; species Picea engelmannii. The sequence goes on along the minus strand of ML782128.1, from coordinate 138,132 downwards.
TTGCTAAAGCCTATTATTATAATCTAACGATATATATAATACTAGTAGGTGGGACCCCCTTGTATATTGGAATATCGGATCCGATTCTTATTTGATGTTTATGCTGTTGTTCGACATTGCTTACATGTTTCTACTTGATTGATGAAATATTGATTTTATTTGTGACATAATACCAGATGGATAATGCATATTATATGTGGTTTCTAATTTCTCTAAGCTCTAAATTCCATATTGTGTGAATGGATTATATCCACTATTATCACATTTCTTTTTAGCACCATGATCTGTTACATGTTACACTTGCACAAAACACATGGTATTCATGACAAAAGATAAAATAAATATGGAACAAATCCAAGAAAAAGAAGCTATCCTATACTATGCTATGCTACATTATATGCAAATGAAATTAAAAGGTTTGTTGTTAGTCCTATCTAACAAAGTTAGTGGCTATACAATTTATTGATTTATATGAAAACACATTTGATATGCGTTATGGTATGATTGGCAATGGTTAAATGTGATGTGGGGTGGCGCATTTGGCAAGTGATGGATGTTAGTTTCGATGCATAGAATGGATTAATGGAGGGTTGGCTGGCATGTACTAAGTAATTGAATGAGTAGAGGATGGAAGCGACATGCATTTATTGCATGTCACTCCATACCTCTCCCACTGGCCATCACCCTAGCTTGGTAATTGGAATTTGATTTTGCTGTGGTTAAGCTCCAATTTTTAGGCAAGGGAAGAACTACTCGACCAAGCTCACATTTTTAAGGATTTTTGGTTAAAGGTATGTGTTTTCTTTTCACCATCCATGAACTCGCTCTGTTTATGAAATAGATGTTGGCTCGGTGATGTATCGGTCTGTGTTTTTCTTAAGGCTCGCAACTGTGTAAATTTTGGTGTTTCTCTGGATTGGTTGTTTGTGTGGTTTTCGTTGCAAATGGAAATGATGGTTGGAGTCACAATTCATTGATTATTTTGAGTGGTTGAAGCCATGAAGGTTCTCTATTGTATTTATGGGTTTTTGTTGAAGGGTTCATTCGGTCCAGACTTGCTGGTTCTCTCCACACAGTTATTTTCACCATACCCAGTTGTATTTGCTGTTATGGGGTTGTTGGGTTTGTTTTTGAACTACCTTGTGTCACTGCATATCATTTCACCTGATTATGGTCTCATTTATGTTATTGGTGTCTGTCCAATGGGTTATGGTGGATATTATGCCAAGAGGCTTGATCTAGGGTTGGTTGATTTTTCATGGCTATGCTTTTATCAACATTATTTGATTTCTTTTTGGGGAAGAACCACGAGGGGTATCCCTGCATGTTCTTGGTGTTATTACTGACCAGTAAGAAGCTTCGATCCCTCTATTCATAATATTTCCTCCCTGGTGTGAACTGGCTCCTTATCTTGCAAGTTATTGGTTATGTGGTCTGTGTGTTCACCGTGTTGCCTAAAAGGATTCTCCTCTGCTGTTGGTGTGGTTGACTCCAGTATCTCTGTGTTGGTTCCACCAAGTGAACCCTTGGTTACTCAGAACACACCATTGATTATTCAAGCCTAATTTTGATAAATGAACCAATTATTTTCGGTCGGGTATATTGTTGATTGTTGTAGAGTGGCGTCGATAGTGGTTTTATTATGGGATTGTCTATGTTGATCGGGTTGATTGCACAGTTGAAGTCTGAAATGATGTTTGGTGTATGATCACTGTATTCATTTATTGTGATGGTTGATTTGATGGATCAACATGGTTTTAATTGATTGATTTGAGATAGGGAATCGAGCATATAGTCATTGCCTCCTTGTGTTGGATTGATAACTCAAACATCGTTTATGGTTTGATTGGGAGTATGTTTCCTCAAGTTATGAATTGAGCTGTATGTTTTCTACAACGTATTATGAATTTAAATGATGGTTGATGTGTGTTTAAATTGCTCGATCGGGATCATTGCAATTTAAAGAATTGATATTTGTGATTTGGTTGTCCACTATATGTGTTATGGACATCATTTGATTACACCATCAGAGATGGGCACGAGTTCTATAATAGTATGGTTTTATTGCAATTTAATTGTTAAATTGAATTGAGGAATGGAATCGGGCATGATTTTAAGAGAACTTGTGTCTGTGTTTGATTTGAAGAATTATTTGTAGACAATGGTTGATGGTTTGAATTCTGAACATAGTCAATGCAAATGACTGTGTGTTCATTGGAATTTTTTTTAATATTAAATGGAAGAAATGAAAGGAAACACGACTCTTTATATAGGTTGTTTGGAAGCATATTATTTTGAGTATGATGGCACTATGTAATTGGAAGTGTTAATGACTTAAAAGTGAACAATGAGCAAGTTAACAAACATAAATGGTTAAATTATACACATAGTAATTGCTAATTGATCACAGTAATTGGTTAGTGTTGGTTCGTTGCACTGAATACAAAATGGTTTTATGGATTACTTAATTAATCTTATGAACAATATCCTCTCTTTTCCCCTATCATTATTTCACTTTTTCGCTAATTAAAATCCCCTCGCCTTCCCATATTCATTAATCACTCACTGTTCTTAAAATTTAATTATAGTTAAGAGTAGCTTTACATTGTGATAGTTTAAGTTCACGTGAATGGTTACAATGATATGTTCTTTGGTTTACATTTAAGTTGATTGTTTGTTCTTTGTGAGCAATAACCATGTTCTTTTTCCCCTCATTATAACATTTTTTTCGCTCAATACAAACCCCTCACATATCCCAGAACCTTTGTTCACCCCCTGCTCATTGACAACAATTAAACAATTTGTATGGATTGGATTGCATGCATTTGATATGTCGCTGAGCCAAATTTTATTTCATATTAAAAAAAAAAAAAGAGTTGTCATGTATGGTTGTTAAAGGAACCATTTTCTAATCAATTGTGCATACATGAATGATATTTTCAAGCAAAAGGTTGAAAACCAAGACCCACCATACTCCTGACAAAGGAAAAACCACTACTGCCCCTTCCTAACCTTCAAATGATTATGATAAATCCGTGTCCTCCCACATGCATTTGAGGGACGATTTCTCTCATGTGATCAACAAGATTAGGCCTAAAGGCTCCACACAGCTTAAGACAAAGTCAAATAGATTAAAAAGTGATAGCAACAACAAGGGAAATATTGCCTCATAAACTGGAGAATATGGATTTTTAGTTTTTTATTTATTAATTGTTGAGAACGGTTGACTTCAGAAGTTTTGGACAACATGTTTTTTTTTGGATATATGAGTAATATATTTTTGAAAATAATTTCAAATATCAATGGGATAAATTGTCAAACATGAATGTGATGTTGGGAGTCACAAGGAGAGATGTTTTGTTTAATTAACTAGTTGTGTTATGATTGTTAAGAGCTAAAGGGGAGTCACAAGGGGTCCCACCTACTTGTTATTATTTATTTAAAACCCTTATTATGATTTATTACTTTTCCCCCTAACTAAAAAGTTGGTTGAGTTTTTAGTTAACTTAGCTAATGAAGTAGTTCAACTACTTCAACCAATTCTAATTTGCTTAAAGGAAAAAGGAAAGGGAGGAACACAAGGAGAATAGAAGAGAAGCATACTAAGGTTTTCTCTTTGATTTTGTGTTGAGATAGTTCAGTTTTCATTCATTCCTTAATTTATCACAAGCCTAATTATTTTTTATGATAGCAGGGTCTTATTGTAGATAACAAGATTCAGGGCTGAATTACATCATTCGGACACTTGTTTTTCAGAGGTGTTGATCTATCTTTGATAGTCTGTGTAGACTTGTTTGTTTGTGAATTATTTTTCATGACCGACAAAAGATATTGTGCAGAGTCAAGTGGGAAGCAATATGTGGCAAGCTGATCCAACTTTTAGAGTTCAGTTTTTTTTTTTTTTTTTTTTGTCAGAGGTCCTTTTGTATGTTTCAACGGGGACGTCTAAGTTTGAATTTGGTCCAAAAATTCTTCACGAAATTTTGTAAAGAGATTGACTCTTTGATGAATTGGAATGAAATAAATGATTTCTTTATGTCTCATCTGTCTTGATTATCAACTTGGTGTCTTTACTTCTGTCTCTATATTTATTTCAACATCTGTTATGTTAAAAAAAACACATAAATAATGGATTTTTCAACAAGCTTTTATTTATAGAAAAAACCAGCCTAAGCACTTGTAATCAATACTTATGAGTTAGGATATTAATTTTGATGGCTATAAACATAGGGCAATATTCCTGTCCATTTTTCTTTAGCCAAGTAGAATCTGAAAAAATTCTTGAGTAAGATTATTTCATATCTTTTCCTCAACAAAGAACACATGGAAATACTAAAGAATTTGTTTGTGGAAAAGTTCAATAGTATAAAAGAATATAACGAAGATGAAATTGATAATTGGTTGGTTGGTTATTAAAAAAAAAATGAATGTATTGAAACTTAATTACATCAAATATCGTTTGATTTAAGAGAGTTAGAAAATGATTTGTTTGATATAAGGATTATATAAGAGATTAATGTTGCCCCAATGAAGGATTATATTCAAGAATGGTTAAAACAGGCTTTCTTAAAGATAACTAAAGAGGATCAGTTTGGAACTATAGAAACAAACCAACTAACCACATTAAAGGACAACATAAAATACACAACAAGCAAAAAATTACGGGAGATACTCCATCACAATACGTCCATAATGATCACATGCTTTCTTCCTTTTCAGAATTCAACCAGTTGTGTTTATTATTTCACTAGAAAAAATATAACTGAGTTCCGATAACCTCCATGTCGTCTTCTTTCTAGATATTGTTGTTCTCACTTTGCTCCAGATTCTTTTCTCTTCTTCATACTTCTTGTGTATATTTTATGGTCCACGAGAGCCCCAATCCCAGTCCATTTATGGACAAACACCTTTAAAATTTTTGAGATTGTAATAGACCATATTATTTTTGAAAAATGCTAGAGAACTATTTCAGGGTCAATTTTGATTGTATTTTATAACTATGAGTTTTGAGTATAAGATATTTTAAATCTACTTATCAAATTCTCTTTTTGATCTTAATAATTAATACTCTTTCAAAGTTCTTTTGTGTGATTGGACCATTTTATTTTATTTGAATGTGATAAAAAAATATATGAAATTGTGATGGATGTGAGGAAATCTTCGTTATTTTATGTAATTTATTTTCAGTATGTCTGATGCTTGAGGTTCCTTGTCCATCCCTCAAGAATTCTCCATTAAATTTACTTTTTCAATTTAACTTTCTCTTGAGCAATAAAGATTTGAATTTTTTCATTTGACGTTGTTGGCGACGGAAGTCACTCCTTGATTGCAGCAGGAGCAGAGCCCAATGCCCATCAGTTTTTATGTCACGATAGTTTCAATGGGTGATCAAATGGGTAGCGACTTGGGAAGATATCACTCAAAATCAGGAACGACATGCGAGGAACAAAGGAGGTCTTGATCTAACTTCAGTCAGTGGATTGATTTGGAAATGAGCAGGTTGAAGACTTGGTGAGAAGGGTGGACAAACTATCTCAGGCGACAGGCTTTCAGTAATTTGTAGAAGAAAAACTCTGAATGCGAGATCCTCTGGTTCAGAGCTTTGAGGAATTGAGAGGGGCGACTTGACTGGATTCTTCAATTCCAAGTCGTTTAGCGCTAAGAAAATCACAGGGACCGATTAGAAACAATGCAACTGTTACAGTGATAAAGATCTACATCATCCTATAACAGTTACCGCTCGACTGGATTCTCCAATTCCAAGCCATTCTAATACAGTGTAGACAAAGACGCGAAAGAAAAAATAACATTCATCAGATAAGAAGTCTCAAGAGTCCAGACATAACCAAGAAAACAATGCTTCATTAAAGTTTACCACCGGGAGCCTTACTCAACCATCGATGCTTTACAAAATGGCAAAAACGCCTACATATACTCAAAAACAACCACAACAGAAAAAACAAGATGATGCATTAAAAATATTGCATCTGCATGTCTTCTGACAGTCTGCCCATGCAAACTCAGGATGATCGTATGCCTATGATAGACACCATCTTATCTGCGCGTGGCTCCAGTAAGGGGAGTAGCTGATCCATTAAGTGCCAAGCTAGCGTGTGTAGACTTCCTTCGGCTAGTCGAGAACTCGGGCATGGCTCTTTCAGAAAAAAGGGGGTAAATGACCCTCTCGAGCAGATCACCTGCCAGACCCACCATACTTTGCAATTAATGAGTGAGGCGAGGTTTCAACCACCCTCTCTCTTCTTCATTTATTCCCAGTAGGTACCGGGATTTAGATCACGTCGAATCAACGTCTGGAGAACACAGTGCCCCCATTTGCAGGCTCGCTTGATGTGACCTGGCGCTAAGACCGTGAGCTCGGCTTTGAAGATCCCTTATCGACATTTCTGGGTTTGGGGTTTTGAGATGTGAAATGACGAGGGACTTTTACCCCTCAAACTCCCGAATGTCGATATGTCGATGTGACCAGATCTTGCGCTACGCGTCAATGGATCGGATGACCCAGACTTAGCTTTAAAATATAGGCACTTTCTCTTACGCTATATATCAGGTAACTTGGCAGCCCCGAAATCTCAATGACCATTGATCTTCTTCGTGGATGGATCTCGGCTGCCGACAACAAAACCTTGCCCGCTTGCTTGACTCGTAACCGGAGAAGAGATCCTTCCGCTGCTATGCTTGGGTGTTTCCCATTCATCCTGCAGACCTGGGTACCTTAGGCCCAAGACAAAAAATGTCGCTAACACCTAGGACAAGAAATGTCGCTAACATTAGGCTCCATGGGGGATAGAGTCATCCCTGTGATGCTCTAAGAACTCATTCTGCAGCTTCAATGCCTTGCTATTGGGCTATGGAGTCATGCTCAAAACATCCCGCTGCTGAAAATAAAGGGCAAAAAATAAAAGTAACAAAATAAAGCTACATTCTCAAAGGATCTTATTTATATATAGTCTTAATGCTAATAAAATATTTCACATGGGCTAGGTGAAAGAAAACTTCCACCATAGCAATTCAAGAAGCTTTTTGGATAGAATCTCCTTCCTTCTGTCGATGATCACCAATAGATAGTGTAACTGTGATAGAAAAAAGGCTACACTCTTCAACTTCTCCTTACAAGATGAAGTTGAGATGGGATATGGTGGCTCCAAATCATAAGGGAAATGCCACTCCATGTATTTGCTGACAGGGTCATCGAATGAGTGGCCAATTCCAGGAAATTGGCGACAAAAAGCCTTCTCTGCCACACAATTGTTCACACATGGCCGAATATCTCTGATAAGCATAGGTGGGTAAATAACTGAAGTAGGCTCACTGATCTCAGGTGGTGGCTGCTCACTGACTGGCTCTGAACTGAAATATGTGCTCAATTGTTGCTCTGGTTCCTTTTCCTCTCCTTGGTTCTCCCCCGGGTCAGATTTGTATTAATCATAAATAGGGACCATGGGGTGGTTCTGCTTGCTGACTGGCTCTTCAGAAACTTTATAGTGATCAAATGTAGGATAAGCTTGCTGCTCATCATCACTATAATATACACCAAAAAGGGGTTTTCCTTCATTGATATGACCCTCCTCCAGAACAGTGAGCCCATCGAAAATTTTCGCTTTGGGGACAGTGGGACCTGCTGTTTCTGGATGCTCATACATAATCCTTTTCTCTTTAATCCCAGGTAAGAATATATCATGAGAAACCCCTTGAAGGAAAAGAGAAAAATCCTCCTCCAAAACCATCTCTTCTTTAAAAACGGGGAGGTCTTCGTCGTCATGAGCAGAGCTGCTAGGAACATCTGCTTCAACCTGATATACAGGTGAGTCATCTATCATGGACCACATTTGCTCTATAAACTCACAATTTCCACAAGAGGCATGTTGATCGTTATGAATATAAAAAAGAATAGAGGCATATGATATAATGTCAGATGATTCCGTTCTAGGGCTAACACAATTAATATCATTCAACACCTCCATATTTTCCTGGCAAATGCTTTCCTCCACAGTAAAATATTTATCATGGACATGGTCTTCAGGGCCAGCAGAGGCTTCATGAAGCGAAGAAAACTCCTCACAATAGTCTTCAAACAAGCAATCAGCTGGATAGTAGTCTTTACAAAATGAATTGAAAGATGTATGAAAACCTGTTAAAGAGTGGATGCTTGCAGTGGGAAGAGATCGACACCACCCAAGAGAAGCTCCCTTTAATGAATACTTGAAGAGCTTAATCTGGACATCCTCATGTGTGATATTGTGTCGGTGAATAGCCTCATGGAAGTCTAGTAAATGCTCAGCTGGTTCCTCCCAACTTGTTGCATGAAATTCAGGGAGGAAATCTTCCCATTGGTCTCTATCAGGAAGTGCATTAGGAAACCCAACTATCTGGGAAAATTCACAAAAATCAAACCTTTGAGCCAGAATCTTCTCCATATCGAAACAGTGGAGTCGCCAATCGATCCTCGAATCATGGAGTCGCCAGGTGAAAGATGCGCAACTTCAAATATGCCTGGTCCTTGTTCACCATCAAAGGCCAGATCTTAACGTTGTCGTTTCCCCAGGAAGCTTCTCAGGCTGAGAAAGCAGCTGCTGAAACCTTCTCGAGAAAGCTCCTTAGGGTCAACTTTCAGGTGTGCTAACAGTAGTCATAGCTGAAACAGTGATGTGGAAACAATGGAGTCACCACAGTGGAGTCACCAGGTGCACAATAGCAATCTTTAAGGGCTTTGATGTCTGATGCACCTTCAGAATCAGAGGCTCAATGCCATTTTTCCCAGGGAAAATCTTCAACTCCGTCCCTAGCAGCGACGCCAGAAATGTTGGCGATGGAAGTCACTCCTTGATTGTAGCAGGAGTAGACCCCATGCCCATCATTTTTTATGTCACGATAGTTTCAATGGGTGATCAAATGGGTAGAGACTCGAGAAGATATCACTCAAACTCAGGGACTGGGTCCGGCATGCAAGGAACAAAGGAGGTCTTGATCTAACTTCAGTCAGTGGGTTGATTTGGAAATGAGCAGGTTGAAGACTTGGTGAGAAGGGTGGACAAACTATTTCATGCGACAGGCCTCTCAGTAGTTTGTAGAAGAAAAACTCTAAATGTGAGATCCTCTGGTTCAGAGCTTCAAGGAATTGAGAGGGGGGACTTGACTAGATTCTCCAATTCCAAGTCATTCAGCGCTAAGAAAATCACAAGGACCGATTAGAAATAGTGCAACTATTACAGTGATCAAACTCTACATCATCCTATAAGAGTTACTGCTCGACTGGATTCTCTAATTCCGAGCCGTTCTAATACAGTGTAGACAAAGATGCAAAAGAAAAACTAACATTCATCAGACAAGAAGTCTCAAGAGTCCATACATAACCAGGAAAATAGTGCTTCATTAAAGTTTACCACCGGGAGCCTTGCTCAACCATCGATGCTTTACAAAATGGAGAAAACGCCTACATATACTCAAAAACAACCACAACAGCAAAAACAAGACGCTGCATTAAAAATATTGCATTTGCATGTCTTATGACAGTCTGCCCATGCAGACTCAGGGTGATCGTGCACCTATGATAGACGCCATCTTATCTGCGCGTGGCTCCAGTAAGGGGAGTAGCTGATCCATTAAATGCCGAGCTAGTGTGTACAGACTTCCTTCAGCTAGTCGAGAACTCGGGCATGGCTCTTTCGGAAAAAAGGGGATACAGGACCCTCTCGAGCAGACCGCCTTCCAGACCCGCCATACTTTGTAATTAATGAGTGAGGCGAGGTTTCAACCACCCTCTCTCTTCTTCATTTATTCCCAGAAGGTACCAGGATTTAGATCACGTCGAATCAGCGTCTGGAGAACACAGTGCCCCCATTTGCAGGCTCGCTTGATGTGACTTGGCGCTAAGACCATGAGCTAGGCTTTGAAGACCGCTTATCGACATTTCGAGGTTCGGGGTTTCGATATGTGAAATGACGAGGGAATTTTACCCCTTGAACTCCTGAATGCTGATATGCCGATGTGACTAGATCTTGCGCCACGCGTCAATGGATTGGATGACCCAGACTTAGCTTTAAAATATAGGCGCTTTCTCTTACACTATATATCGGGTAACTTGGCAGCCCCAAAATCCCGATGACTATTGATCTGCTTCGTGGATGGATCTCGGCTGCCGACAACAAAACCTTGCCCGCTCGCTTGACTCGTAACCGGAGAAGAGATTCCGCTGCTGTGCTTGGGTGTTTCCTGTTCATCCTGCAGACCTGGGTACCTTAGGCCCAAGACAAAAAATGTCGCTAACACCTAGGACAAGAAATGTCACTAACAGACATAATTCTATATTATTTTATATAAGATATCCAAAGAAAAATCCTTGAAATAAAAATAGAGGAGTACCACCTCTATAAAAATGCAGGCGAATACTTATATTCTCATGAGTTTGTCATTTTGGTCTTGACAGATTCAAACATCAACAACACCCTAGACCAAGAAAACATATAATGAATCCAAATACACACTTGTTCCAATATGTAGTACCTCATTTTCCTCTAAATAACATCAAGGTCACACTTGTTCCTAGGTACAACATGGTTAGTTGTGATGTTTCTAAAGAACATACACAACCAACATCAAGTTTCCAAGGATAACTCCCTGTTGCCCCTATAATGCTTTGAAAATAGAAAAATCTCAATTAAATCTAAAAGCTAAGAGTTAGCAAAGACAAAATCTACACATGAATATTGTGCATGGATTCCACATGCACAACATGAATTCCATGCAACATTGATCTTATCACCTAAAGATCCTATAAGTAAAGGACTTGATGCAAAGGGTTGGGAGTCTATTGAAAGTATCCTTATGCAGGTGAAATTTAGTGAAATATTCTTGGTTTTAAGTATATTTTGTGTGGAGAGAGAGCTAAGCATTAGATCTTATAACGTGATTAGAGCTTGTGTGAGGTTCAATCAATGATTAAGTTGGCTATATCATCAAAGTGAATTCTCAGATCATTCTGAAAAATGAATGAAGGATTGTGGCTTAGGAGATGACTTCGATCTTGGAGAAGGAAGTGCAATATCAAGACTCATGTATCTATTTTTTTTCTCTTCTTTCATTGTCAATATATATATCTATCTTCTCCCCCCCCCGAAAAAAAAAATCTCTTTTTTTGTCGATTATTCATCATACTTAACAGGGTTTTGGACGATATTTTAGTTTTTTGAGTAAATATATTAATATTTCACCATGCAATTTGATTTATGTTGTATAAATGAAGAATGAGAATTGTTGTTAGTTAGAAATCTGAGTATTGGGGTGTGTGAAGACAGTGGCCGACCATGAGAACCAGACCTCCTTCTGGATTCAGAGCCTCGGCATGGGGGTGGCTTGCCATTGAAAGAAATGGAACAACAAATCCTACAGTTGGTATGAACATCCTTCATACACATCTAGTTGGTGATTTATCAAGAGATAAGTGTTCTATTATATATCTTATGTTTAATCGTCGTGTAAGTGTTTTGTGTAAATGTTGTGTTTTCTTAATTAGTTGCATTCACATATTTAAAGTTTGTTGATAGTTGCATGAGTTGTTTGGTATGTTGCATGCATGCATATTTTAAAATAGTATCAAAGTTATTCTAAGTCATTTTGGTAGTAACGTGCTCCATCAAGGCAGTTGGGTACGTTATAGATCTTGGAGAAGGAAGTACAATAGCAAGACTCATGTTTCAAATTTGTTTATCTTATTTCCTTATAAATATAGATCTATTTTCAAATGAGAAATGTATTTTCCATTTTCTATTTGTGCAAGTTTATTGGTGAGACATTGGAGTTGGATCAAGATCAATCAAATCTTGTGCAACACTAAGGAAAAACGTTTTTAACCAGGTTCCTTTCTCTATTCATCTCTCATTTATTTATTAGCATGCATGTAAGTCTTGGGAAAATAAAGTTAGTTATATATCTCTCCATCTATTGATGAGCCTCACCTGCTTATCGAGGGTTTTGATTAGTTCATAGTTATTTATTTTCTTTAATATCAACCCAAATTATCCTTTTCTTTGCTTAAGTGGATTAGGATCTTTAATTACTTGCCTTTCCTCCAATTGTGATGCCATCCAAATTCAAATTTGGTGTTTAATTGACATATTCTTGTTATGATTGTGTTGTTTTGATTTTACCTTATTATTTTTTATTCTCCTAATTGAATTTCCACGTCGTCATGTGAATACTAAGTTCATGTTAACACTATCCCCCCCAAAGAATATTCCAAGGTTCCAATGTCAATGTTGACAAGTTTTTGGGTGATGGAATAATGACAAAGTTAGGTTAGGGAGATCTCTAGGTTACAGACAATGACATGCATATCTAGCTAATCATAATTGCATAAAATTTGAAGATAAGTGACATACCTTTGTTTTGATTGATTTTTTATTTTTATTTTTATTTAGAGTCACGATCATCCTTTTCATGAACTTATCCTAATGATGAATGTGTTACGTAGGAGGGACATATGGTTGAATTTGTTGTGGATGCTCCATATATTATCTCCTTTAGTCTTCTGGAGTTTACATTCTTATGATGGGAGCCTCCCATAGAAACATATTGTTCTTGTATTTATCTTTAGAGTGATAGTTTTGTAGTTGGTGTTTCCTATAGTAGCTTATAGGTCAAGTATTATGTAGGAGCTTATAGGTAAAATTTCTTGTAGTATCATGTAGGTCAAGTCTTCTGTAGGAGTTTATAGGTTGAGTCTTTTGCAAGAATATATAGGTCAAGTCTCATGTAGTATATTGTAGGTTGACTCTCTTGTAGATCTATAGAGATGGGTTTAAACATAATAATAGATAAAAGTAGGGTCATACCTTATGGAGGAAATATGTGTAATATGAATGTATGAGTGAGTGTGGATATGGAAGTGAAGTGATTGGTTGTAAATTAGTGGTGGAAAAATGATATTGGGAATTTAAATGAAATGAGGAAATAAAACAAATCATGAATGCAAATGCCTATTTACAGAATTTATCGGATAATCCATAGTATTAGTGATTGTTTGTTGACATTTCAGATCCAAATCAGGATCCATATTTAGGACGTAAATCCAAGGAGAAAAGTTGAGAAGAGAAACAACAAATATCATCTTGTTAGGAGAGAGAAAACTAAGAGGTCGGCTTAAAACCCTAAAATTAGTAATTTAATAAAAGAAGCTCTAAAAATAATAAAAAGTACTAAGGAAACAAGAAAATATTAGAATTATTAAGTTTAGTACTAAGAAAAGCCTAAAATTATTAATAAAAACTAAAATTGGTTATATTAATAAAGTAATAAAACTTAAATTTATGTTAGTGTTATTAGTATTATAATCCAAGGGTTATTAATAATGGTATATAAACCCTAGAATTACTAAGTTCAATACTAAGAAAAATCCCTAGTATTATTAATAATATTATTGAGAATAATATTGTTGATGAAGACAAAGATATTATTAGACATGATTGTGTCATCATTGTTAGATGATCAAAACCCCCTAGGAGCAATATTAGCACAGAAGAAAGACGTGCCCTTAAAAACCTCTAAAACATTAAGGATCTAGCCATACTAAGAGAGGATAAAGGCGAAGCCACTATAGTTATGAACCAAACAAACTATAATTCAAAAATGGTTGAACACCTCTCCTAGAGCGGTAGTTATAGGAAGCTAACAAGTAATCCAATCACTAGGATCATAAGAGAAGTAAAAAATGCCATTAAGGATTCTAGCCTAGACAAAATAATGAAAAAAAGATTACTTCCAAAGAGTGAAATTACTCCTAGAATCTATGGGTTTCCTAAAATCCACAAAAATGGCATTCCACTTAGACCTATAGTCAATACAATTGGCTCACCCACCTATGAACTAGCCAAACATGTAGAAAAAATTCTCGCTCCCCTAGTAGGCCACACAGATTCCTTCATCAAGGAATCAAATGAATTTGTCAATATTATAAAAAACGAAAAGGTGAAACTTGAAGACATCCTCATCAACTTTGATGTCGTGTCTCTCTTAAAAAAAATTCCCCTTAATGAAGCAATCCAAATCGTCAAATAATTCACTGACCCTGAAACAATGAAACTAGCTGAAGTATGTCTTCATTCCACATTCTTTAGCTATCAAGGAGAATTTTATGAACAAACAAGCGGCGTAGCAATGGGATCTCCACTTTCTCCCATTGTTGCTAATATTTTCATGGAGTACTTTGAGAAGAAAGCCCTGGATACTTACCCCTTGAAACCATTAAGATGGAAGAGGTTTGTTGATGACACTAAAATGTTATGGCCCCATGGGAAAGAAGAACTTGATAAATTCTTTAAACAACTGAATGATATTTCAACACATATCAAATTCACAATGGAAGTTGAAGAAAAAAGCAACATTCCATTTCTAGATGTGCTAATTAAAAGGAAAGAAGATGGGAACCCAGGACAAGTAGTCTACATGAAAAATACCCACATATAAAATTATCTTCACACAAGCTCACATCATCATCCCACCGAAAAAATTGGGGTTCTTAACACCCTGGCCACAAGGGCTATTAGGATATCCGATGAAGAGCACCTAGTTCATGAAAAATATCACCTTTCAATGATTTTCAAGAGCATAGGTTACAAGGACAAAGACATTAAGAATGCAATGAAAAAAACCATAGAAAGAAAAAGAAATAGACCTCAATCCATGAATAACCACCCTCCTAGTATGATCACTTACCTTCCTTACATTCAAGGAGTTATTGATAAGATTTCCAGGGTCTTAAGTAAGAAATAAATAAAAACTGCTTTCATACCACTAGAGACCATCAGACAAAAAATGAGATCTATGAAGGACAACCTTGACCATCGAAAGTACGAAGGAGTTTATAAAATAGAGTGCTCTTGTGGAAAATGTTACATTGGAGAAACAGGTCGTTCCTTTCAGGTTAGGATTAAAGAACATGGATCTGACATAAAGAATGAACGTACTCGCATCTCAACATTAGTAGAACACTCTCTCTTAGCTAAACACCGCATGCTCCTAGAAGACACCAAAATTATAGCAAAAGAAGATCAATTTTTAAAGCATTGGATCAAGGAAGCAATAGAAATCATCAAGCATCCCAACAACCTAAATAGAGACAATGGTCTAGAGATAAATGAGAACTAGCTACCTTTGATCCATCACAACGGTAACATGTAAGTTTAATCAAGTTTTCCCTTACTCTACTTGGATCCTTTTCTTTGCTCTTGTTTTTGGTCTTTTTTCCTAGGGTTAGTCCTCACCTTTTATTTTGAGCATAATGATAATAATATCATTGCTTAACCTTAACCTTCACATTACTAATAAACTTAAGAATACTAGTTAGACGAATACTTTATCACTAGCATAAAAAAGTAGGGTTAAAATATTCAATGCCAATACTCATAATTCTAATACTAATAAATACCAACTTTAATAATTCTAAGGTTTAAAACTTCATTAACGATACTATTCTCAATCATATTATTAATAATACTAGGACTTTTTCTTAGTATTGAATTTAGTAATTCTAGGGTTTATATACCATTATTAATAACCCTTAGATAATAATACTGATAATACTAACATAAATTTAAGTTTTATTACTTTATTAATATAACCAATTTTAGTAATTTTATTAATAATTTTAGGTTTTTCTTAGTTCTAAACTTAATAATTATAATATTTTCTTGTTTCCTTACTACTTTTTATTATATTTAGAGATTTTTTGATTAAATTACTAATTTTAGGGTTTTAAGCCGACCTCTTAGTTTTCTGCCTCCTAATAAGATGATATTTATTGCTGCTCTTCTCAACTTTTCTCCTTGGCTTTATGTCTTGAAGATGGATCCTGATTTGGATCCGAAACATCAACAAACAATCACTAATATTGTGGATTATCCGATAAATTATGAAAACAATCATCACAAAAATCTTAACAGTCAAGATGCTTATTATCATTTGTGTGTGTACCTTGGTGTGCGAGCTGTATATTCTTATCCCCATGCATCGCACAAACATATTAAGGGGAACCTTGAAACTCTTAGTGAATGCATTTGAATTCACCTTCTATAGTGGTATTGACCTAGAAAATATATTTTGAATTGTTGAATACTCTGTCATATGGTGCTTGCATTATATTATTTATTTTGGTATTGTTCTATGTTTGGTCTTTAGAAATTCAAAACAAATATTCTTTATAGAGGAAGAAGTATGGCATGCGAATGTTCCTCTCATCTTTGTGGCTTGAAACCTATATATAATATCATTGTTCTTGGGAATGATTCCATTGATCTTGATATGTTGGAGGATCATTTTGTCTAATATCCTTGTTCAACTTCTTGTTTTTCTTACTTGCAATTCCCATGTTATGTACTAAATTACTCTCTTTTAGAGACCTCGCATGAATGACTATTTATTTGGTGTAGATCAATTCCATTATAGACTGTATGTCTATATGAGCCGAGGAATCCCTTGGGTATATGTTCTGAAGGATTGTCCTTCCAAGCTTCTCTTTTCCATGTTGCAAGTTGGGCCTGAGCTGCTCAAAGAGATGGAAGATCAAATGATAAGAATTAAACATAATCTAAAAACTACCCAGGACAGGCAGAAAAGTTACGCTGATAGTAACAGAACCCATAGAGAATTCAAAGTGGGTGACCATGTTTCCTGAAAGTGAAAACTAACAGAAGTTCCTTGAGGTTGGGAAGTTGCACCAAATTGGCAGCAAGATTTTGGGGGCCATTTGAAATCCTGGAAAGGATTGGGCCAGTTGCATACATGCTTGCACTACCCGCATCTATGACTGTGCATAATGTGTTTCATGTTTCACTGCTTAAGAAATATGTACCTGATGCTAATCATGTTATCGATTGGGATGTGATTCAGGTGGAACCAGAAGGTGTCCTGCAAGTTCATCCTGTGTGCATATTGGACAGGAAAAGCAAACAGCTCCAGAATCGAGCCATAGAGCTTGTAAAGGTCTAGTGGACCTGGTACAGCCCTGGGGACGTGACATGGGAGCATGCAGATGTTATGTGGGCAGAGTACCCGCATCTTTTTGAAATTTTTTGAAAATGCTTGCAGATGCTGTGTAAAGTGCACTGAGGATAGTGCAAAAATAAGGGGAGGGGGATTGTAGTGTCCCCAAGGCCGAGCCCCATTGCAAACCATGTTCTGAAAGAAATTGTAATTATGTTTTATAGGCTAGTGAGCCAAGTTTTTATAAGCTGGTGGGTTATGTGATTGTTAGGCCAGAGAGCCTAAGGGTTGGAGGCCAAGGGCCTGATTTTGTACTTGTATGTATGCAGAACATTTAATAAAATTGTAAACATCGCCAGGTGTAGACCAACCATGATGAATGAGTGAAGGGGGATTGAGCATCCATATAGTGGGCAAGGAATTAGGGGCTGGAAGGTGGGAAAAGGGGCTAAGTGTTGAGCCTAGGGGCTAATCCTAGGGATCTTAAGCATGGGAATAATATTTTAATATTATCCCCAAAAGACATGTGCATTTTATGATTATCCTAAGTTCTGGTAAGGGAGGACGTACAAGGGTGATGCGTGTTGGTGGAACACATGCAGTTCCATGGGCGAAAAGTGTCAACCCTAATGCATGCGAATAAAACGGCCAGGGTGAGCCGTGAGAAGGGTTCCTCCCCCATTCTACCCGATCATCTGACTGCATACAGAGCCCGAGATAGTACTACCAACCTGACTCCTGTAGAGAACCTTCATGCATACTTGTGATTCGAAAAGCCTGTGTCTAGCTCTGAGAAAACCCGTGTGTACATTCCATGAATGAGAAGCCCATGTTGATTTTGGGAAAGAGTCTGTGTTTGTTCTGGAAAGATGGTACACCCCTTCTCTGTTCTAAACCATGGAGTCTGAATCGACCCCTACGTGGATGACTCGTCATGCATCCCTGAGAATCTAGAGTGTGAGTCTATCTCGTGTTGCCAAATTGAGGAAAACATAAGTGTCTCATCCCTGCTAAGCCTGGTTATACTATTTCACCTGTCTAGAGCTGCCCTGGAGTGTTCGTGTCTGGATTCCCGTGGATTGTGGTGGACATGTATTGCTTGTTCCTGTGTGGATTTTTGGCTAGTTTGTACAACACTCTCTCCAGGTGAGAGAGGTGGCTGAAATTGGAATAACAGGTTGTTGGGCCTGTGAGAGACTCCCTCCAGGTGAGAGAGTGCACAGAGGAAGGAGAGAACTCCTGGAAGGAACCTTGTAGCTGCCATAGAGCCTGGAGACTTCCGATCTGGCCTATTCCTGTAACCCAAGGCAAGGGATATTAGTAGCCGAAGGACTGTCCAGGTGACAGAGAAGGTGTATACTCTTGGGGTGGAACAGTCATGTGGGGAATGAGGGTCTGTGGGCAGTGAGCGTGGGAGGTTCCTTGGAGAGAATCCCTTCCTTGTGGTTGTGTGTTGTTTTTCCTGTAACCTCAGCCTAGCCTAGATTTCCTTGTCTCGGGGTGGAGCTTAGTCCCAGCTCGGGGGTGACCCATTGCTGAGCTGATGAGCAGTGTGGTCTAAGGCTGGGAGGTTCATGGAAGGCCTACACTTGGTTGGTGGATTCTACCATTGTTAAAAGATAAGTATCTGATTATGTTTTAATCATGTTTTGCATGACTCTACTGCTTATGATATCATGATTTCCGATGTGTATATGAATTAGTATGAAATGCTATGGACTGTTAATTATGGCAGTAACTCATATGAATACTCTGTGTAGAATATGTTTATTTGTTTAAATGCATGAGATTTTTTAATACCTGTATGAGTTATGTGCAAGGTGGTGTTATAAGTTCTTCTTTTAAGAGCGATTAAACAAAGTAGCAAAAAAGGTGTGCTACAGGAAAGTTATTTTTACATCCATCTAATGTATCCTCCATCCCATAATGGAGACTAAGGACATCACTACTCTAATGGAAGTGTACCTGGAGACTAGAGCAAAAGTATCCTTGTAGTCCACTCCCTCCTTCTCATAGAACCCTCTTGCTACAAACCTCACTTTGTACTTCTTGATGTCACCATCTATAACATGATTGATCTTGTAGAGCCACCTAGAAATCATCACTAACTTCTCCTTCAAACTTGGCACAATGTCCCATACACCAGTCTTCATGATGGATGTGTACTCCTCCACCATGGCACCCTGTCGTAACTACTTGTATGATACTTCCTGATAACTTGAAGGATCAAAATCTATGATTCTTCTCATCAATGTCATGTAGTTCAAAAACTTATTTGAAGGTATCCTCTCCCTAAATGTGCTCCTAGGAGCCTTAATGAACTCTTGAGCATCCTTGAATATTCGTGTGAACCATCGAGGTCTCCTGGTAGAACTAGAAGGAGCCAATGGATCCTCCTTCACACTTGAAGGTTGTTTCCCTAAACTAGAAGTCATTGGTGACCCAGGCTCAACCTTTGGAGCTTTCTGCTCCTCATCCTATGTCAATGGAATAGGCTCATGAGACTTCCTGGAAGCAAACTCCTCCTTGAACTTTACATCACTGTTTATGATTTTCTTCCTCAAGTCTAGAATGAAGACCCTGTAGGCCTTTGAAGTCTCAATGTCAGCCATAAACAAACCCTTCATGTTAGAGGTGTTACCCCCCCATACTAGGGGTGACTAAGGAAATGATGTCTCGAGGCCCATAGGTAGCAGACATGGAGTGTCGAGAGATAGATGATTGACAGATCTCAAATTGAGAAGATATAGCACCTCCTCTCCACCACACATCATCACTCATCTCCAACAATATAACAATGTCTGCCACACCAACTTCGTCCACCAGAGAAAGTAGATGTTTCTTCATGAGGTAACAATTCCAGTCTCAAGGTCATTGTCACTTTAATATTTGAAGCATTTGAGCATGTTGCAAAGAGTGTTGTCTTGATTATGGAATGTTTGCTTGGAAATGATATCTTTTTCCTTATTTCACTTTTGTGGTTGACATGGTATCCTATTAAGTTGGTCACCCTCGAGAAGTGGGTTTCTACTGGGGGTATCCTTGAAGGGTCATATTACCATTCCCACTCGCACTTACCACTTTCCACACTTCTTCCCCTCTGTTTCCTCATATTTTGGGTTTTTGGGTTCATTGACCCCAAGAAGGGATTGTACCTCATTTCATGGGAATAAGGGGATAAAGGCCCATAGGTGTTGCAACTAGCATTGTAAAAATCAAAATACATAATCCATCCTTATAGATTCTCACCCTAAGGTATTGAGAGTCAAGAAACGCTTCTATTTGAAAAAATAAAGGACCTTTTAAAAGAAAATAAATAAAAAGTGTCTCGCTTGATGGGAAATGCATTACGATGTTCTTTAATTTACAGTGAACATAGCACTCAATGTGTTCTAACTTCAAGTGGAATTGTGGTGCTCCTTTTCTTTCCATTGCACATAGCACTCAATGTCTAGACCATAAAAAATAAAGGCAAATAAAGGGCTTGGAAAAATGTTGCATTGCAAATGAAGGTCTGTAGTGCACCTTCCACAAAGGCACCCATAGATGAGACAATATGACCGCTTGATATGTCAAGAACCACATGCCAAAGATTACTTCCCCCAATCCACCTCATAATCACCACATGGTCTAGATAGGGTCTTCTTGGGAAACATTCCTTGACTTTGGGATTGACCTACTCAATAGGGCACCATGACACCCCTCCCATACCTAAATTTGGCAAATTTTATAAGGTCTTTAAGCATTTGTTTAGTTTGAAAAGGGAGACTTAATGCAATAGTTCAGGTGGTTGTTTTATTAAATGTGTCGTAATTGGAATGATTCATATGAATTGTGGACCCTTGGAGGGCATATTTTCTTGTCTTTGCAAGACCTTTCCTGATGAAAGTCATTCATGAAGGGAGTAATCCACTTGGACGTTCATAGGGGCATGGAAGGGCATTGGATGGATGTTGCACCCCACACATTGGAGGCATAGAATGATGAGCGTTGCACCATGGATGACATCCCTAGCACATGAACGAGGCCTGGAAGCATGAAGAAGAGATTACATCACCCTCATATGCCCAAACATCCCTCTTTTGAGGCATGACATCACACATTTAGGAGGCCATTGGGTGTATTTTGTACACTTGGTGGTGTTGTGGGCTTGGACCCCCACACTTTTGTTTGAATTGGGGATGACATGGCACATTTATAGCATGACATCCTAGCCTTTGGAGGCTTACCTTCACTTGTTCCACCTTACAGAAGAGTCGCATGGGCTTACATGCTATTATTTTTTCATTTTTCATCATATTGTAGCCTATGTAGGCAAAAAGAGCAAAACGATTTGCTAATTAAGCATTGTAACTTTGGTTTTGACCTAAAATGAAGGATTCAATTGTAATGTGGAAAAACATGACTTGGGTTTTCCTATATAAATAGAGGCAAGTAATTTTCATTTGAACATAACTCACTTTTGAGGGTTCGCCCTCTCTAAGGAAAATTTCATCCTCTTTATTTTCTCTTGTGCATTGTGGAAAAAGGCTTGTCTTTGGCATTTTGGAGAAAACAAATTTATCTTAAGGCTTTATCTTGGATGAATGTGGTTGATATTTGGTAAAGAATAGGGTTTGGCATCTATCTTCTTGGATTTTGTGAGTATATTTCTGCAATAATTTATCTTTGTTCAAGGATTTTAAATTTTAAACTCTAGGAGAAGTACAAAGGTGTACACCCTCCACTAGAGATGTTTCATTTTTTGTCTTGGAATTGTTCAATATTTACTATAGGAAGTAGAAGGGTCTACACCCCTATTGAAAAGGCTTGGCTAGGGTTGATATTCTAGGAAGTAAGAGGGTTTACACCCCTAGGAGATCTTGCCCTAATTCAATTTAAATCACTAGAATATCTTGAGGAAAGGAAGACGAATTGGTTTTGTAATGGTTCAAAACCAAGGTTCAAGTTGGTTCTACCTCTTGATATTTTAGCTATTATTTGACTACATTACCCAAGGATAAATTGTTGTAATTTCATTGGAGAATGTAAATTGTTGCATTGGAATACATGAAAATTACACTTTTGTAATCTCTGATTTTTGGGATGAATTGTGCTCACTTCAAGATATATTTGTATGCTAAGGTGTCTTGATTTGTGTGAATTATCTAGTTGTTTTACTTAATTAAATGCTACATCCATTAGGGCTGCATAAAACATCCTCTTAAAGTTCACTTTTCTTACTGTAGAAAATTGCTTATGAATACTTGAAATTGATCTTCTTGGAAAGAGCTATACATTGTTGTGTTTACTTGCTAATTTATGTGGTTAGAACTTATTATTGTAGAAAAAAATTTCTACATCCATTGGGCTGCCATATTTATTTCTAATAACACTTGCACACAGTCCACTTTAACCACAAAAATAATTGTCTAAACATTGGAGAATTACATATCAGTTTCTGGCTATCATCTCCCATTATTGTTAGTTTATTTCGGTGGTGATTTATTGCAACTCTTATCATATTTTAATTTTTGTTATACATCTTATTTGCTACAATTTTTTGGACAACAATACTTCTTGTTGTTTTAGCTTTGGTTTTTGTTCTTATTATATCACATATTTTCTTGGTTTCGCTCATCTAACATTGTTTTTGTAGGTACTATCAACCGACACCTTTCCCTTGACCTCTACTTGTCTCCTCTCAAATCCCAAAGAACATTTTATCAAGACCTATAGAGGTTTTCCTTTCCACCTCTTTATTTTTTCCCCTCATTCCCCCCTAAGGTCACCCATGACTCCTCCCTTGTGGTGAATTTATTCATCACTAAAAGAGGGGATCATTTAACTAAGGTGACAGTGGGTAGATGGTCCCGAGTTGTCACATGTTTGTGGGTCGAGGTTGGATTTTCTCAACCTACACCATGAGTGATAACATTTTGGCATCGTTTCCGAGAAGTATTTTGAATCCTTTTTGATTCCAAAATGACATTTGGCAAGCTTTTCCCTCAAAGCCTTTACCCCAATTTTGCCTGACGACTCCATTAAGGGAATTACCATCTTATAAATTTTCAATGAACTTTATATAAGTTTATCTAGTGACTCCATTGAGGGAAGATACCCTCTCCATATTCGATGAGCCTTGATCTCATCTAGTGAATCCATTGAAATGTTATTCAGATAATGGAATTATGGTGCCATGGGAATTTTACGATGCCCGAGATGAGCCATTGCCCATAACTTATTGTTTCAAGAGGACACTTTTTCTTATGGAACAGAAAAAAATAGTTGATGAATTTGTTGAGCATCTAACGAATCTTATAAAAGAGTTACCTCAAGAATTTATTGAAGAAAAATTTGGTGAAGCACCTCTTACTGAAGGGAAATCCCTTACAGATGAAGAAATGCTTGAAGAACATATCTATGAATAAATTTACCAAGAAGATCTTGAATATGTTTCTCATGTTCAAGACCTAAACGAGACATTAGAAGATGAAGTTGTCCAACCTTGTGAAGAAGTAATCAACTCCAATGATACAAGTGAATTCATGGAGCAGCCTCTGGATATAGTTGAAAATCATATTGATGATTTCATATATGTCCGAGAGAGTGGACGGGATATTCATTGTTTTGGTTTTGATAAAGATCCCATATATAACATCGAGGGAAGATTCTAGATAAAGAATGTAGAAATATTTCCTTTGGAAGATTGATTTTCATATAAGGACAATCCAAAAACTTGGAAACCTAATGATGATATGATCATAGATTTTTCATCCACCAAGGGATGGTTTGTTGTAGTACACTTATGTTTATTTCCATCCATACCTTAGGGACTATCCTTTTGAACAATCAAAACTATTATTTCATAAATATCCTCAACCATCTTCGTGCTCGAATTTTGATGGACATGAGGACGTGGCCAACTCAGAGAAATTAGAGATCCATGTTATAAGGTAGACCTATTTTCAACATGAGTCAATGTCCATGGATTTGAAAAAATGTATAAAGGAGCAACATGTTCTGAATATGGATAAGTGTTATGTCTCCATATCAATGTCTGTCCCTTGTTTTGTGCCTGTTTCTCCAAGAAATCATAAGGTCTTGTTTGGATCTTTCATCTCCTCTCAGTCTTCAAAAGAAACGATCATGTAAGTGAGGAAGAAAATGAGCCATCGCCTATATGTGGTACCCCTATTCAAAGATGGATGGATCAAGCTTGTGGCTATTTTTTCCAACAATACCGTCTCCCTCCCACCCACCTCCATGAGTTGTTTTATATGATTGATCACATGCTTATTTGTACTCATGATTATTATGTCCTTGAATTATTGTTTTTGTATCACATGATTAAGCATAGGGGGAGATGCCTTGATGAGATGAGCAGTTGGTTGCATTGGTTGTACAATTTCACCTGACATCTTTAGGATTTTTATTTCTATGAACTTTGGGCCCCAGGTAAGTAGGTAATTGATTTTCATTTCTGCATTGCATTCACTTGTTTTGCTTTACATATCGCTTGTCTTACATATATGCATAGTTGTTATGATACATTTGTGTGAATTGTGTGATCATGATTACATGTTAGTTAGAAGTTTTTTGAAAAATACAAAAAAAAAATATTTTAAAGAAATCTTATAGTTGTCAATTTTTGATTTTTTAATTTTTTCTTATGAATAAAAGGGTGAGTTTGCCATTCTTTGATGCTCTAATTTTTTGTTTAAGTGTGTGTATGCACAGGTCATACCAAGAGATTTTGAGGTTCTCATGTGCTCTATGTCAAGCACGTATCCCCATGTAGGAGTCAGATGTTACCCCCCCCCCCCATCCTAGGGGTAACTAAGGAGATGATGTCTTGAGGCTTGAAGGTAGCAGACATGGAGTGTTGAGAGACAAATGACCAACATAACCCACATTGAGCAGATAAAACCCCTCCTCTCTAGCACTCATCACTACTCATTGTCCGAAACATAGCAACGTCCCCCACACTAGCTTTATGCACCAAAGACAACATGTCTTTCTTAATGAGGTAACAAGTCCAATATCATGGTAAGTGTCACTTTAATATTTGAAGCATTTGAGCATGTTGCATAGAGTCATGTCTTGATTATGGAGCGCTTTCTTGGAAATTATATCTTTTTCCTTATTTCACCTTGGTGGTTGACATGGTATCCTAGTAAGTTGGTCACCCTTGAGAAAATGATTGCAACTGGGGGTTTCCTTGAAGGGTAATTGTACCATTTCCACTCATACTTACCTCTTTCCACACTTCTTCCCCTATGTTTCCTCATGTTTTGGGTTTTTGGGTTCATTGACCCCAAGAAGGGCTTGTACCTAATTTCATGGGAAGAAGGGGCTAAAGATCCAGAGGTGTTGCAGCTAGCATTGTAAAAATCAAAAGACATAATCCATCCTTCTAGATGCTCGCCCTAAAGTATTGAGAGCCATGAAATGCTTCTCTTTGAAAAAATAAAGGACCTTTTAAAAGAAAATAAATAAAAAGTGTCTTCCTTGATGGGGAAATGAATTACACTGTTCTTTAATTTCTAATGCACATAGCACTCAATGTGTTCTAACTTCAAGTGGTATTGTGGTGCTCTTTTTGTTTCCATTGCACATAGCACTCAATGTTCGGACCATAAAATAGAAAGGAAAATAAAGGGCTTGGAAAAATGTTGCATTGCAAACAAAGGTATGCAACACACCCTACTCAAAGACACCCATAAATGAGACAATATGAGCCTTTGATATGTCAAGAACCCCATGCCTGAGAGTACTTCCCCCCAATCCACCTCATACTCACCACATCATCTAGAGAGGGTCTTCTTGGGAAACATTCCTTGACTTGGGGGTTGACCTACCCAATAGGGCACCATGGCACCCCTCCCATACCTAAATTTGGAAAAGTTTATAAGCTCTTTGAGCATTTGTTTAGTTTTAAAATGGGGACTTAATGGTATTGTTCGGGTGGTTATTTTATTAAATGTGGCTTAATTGGTATGATTCATATGACTTGTGGACCCTTGGAGGGTGTATTTGATTATATTTGTAGGACCTTTCCTGATGAAACTCATTCATCAAGGGACTAATCCACTTGGACCTTCATAGGGTCATGAAATACCATTGGACGGATGTTGCACTCCGCACATTGGAGGCCTAGAATTATGAGTGTTGCACCTTGGATGACATCCCTAACGCATAAGTGTGGCCCAGAATCATGAAGAAGAGATGCCATCACCCTCATATTCCCAAACATCCCTCTTTTGAGGTGTGACATCATAGATTTAGGAGGTCGTTGGGTGTATTTTATGAACTTGGTGGTGTTGTGAGATTGAACCCTCACACTTTTGCTTGATTTGGGGATGATGTGGCACATTTCTAGCATGATGTCCTAGCCTTTGGAGGCTTACCTTCACACATGACACCTTGGAGAAGAGTCTTGTGGGATTACATGCCATTATTTTGTTAGTTTTCATTGTATTGTAGCCTATGTGGGAAAAAAGAGCAAAACAATTTATAGATTAAGCTTTGTAACTTTGGTTTTGACCTAAAATTAAGGATTTAATTGTAATGTGGAAAAACAATGACTTGGTTTTTCCTCTCTAAATAGAGGCAAGTCATTTTGATTTGAACATAACTCACTTGTGAGGGTTCTCCCTCTCTAAGGAAAATTTCGGCCTCTTTAGTTTCTCTTGAGTACTGTGGAAAAAGTATTGTCTTTGGAATTTTGGAGCAAATCAATTTCTCTTGAGTTTTTATCTTGGATGAATGTGGATGATATTTGGTAAAGGATAGGGTTTGTCATCTATCTTCTTGGATTTTTTGATTATATTTATGCAATTGTTTATCTTTGGTCAAGGATTTTAAATTTTAAACCTTAGGAGAAGTACAAAGGTGTACACCCTTCATTAGAGATATTTCATTGTTTTTTATGGAATTGTTAAAGATTGTATTTAAGAAGTAAAAGTTCCTACACCCTCTTTTCAAAGGCTTGGCTAGGATTGATCTTCTAGGAACTAAGAGGGTTTACAACCCTAGGAAATATTTCCCTAGTTCAATTTAAATCACTAGACTATCTTGAGGAAAGGATGATGGATTGGTTTTGTAAGGGTTCAAAACCAAGGTTCAAGTTAACTCTCCCTCTTGATCTTTTAGCTATTATTTGAATCCATTTCCCAAGGATAAATTGTTGTAATTGCATTGGAAAACATAAATTGTTGCCTTGGAATACATGAAAATTACACTTTTGTAATCTCTGATTTTTGGGATGAATTGTGCTCACTTCAAGCTATCTTTATATTCTAATGAATATTGATTTGTGGTAATTCTCTATATTCTATACTTAATTAAATTCTACATCCATTAGGGCTGCAACAAACATCCTCTTAAAGTTCACTTTACTCACTTTTCTCACCGCAAAAAATTGCTTGTGAATACTTGAAATTGATCTACTTGGAAAGATCTATACATTGGTGTGTTTACGTACTAATTTCTTAGGTTAGAACTTGTTGTTGTATAAAAAGTTTTCTACAGCCATCGACTTGTCATATTTATTGATGATAACACTTGCAAACAATCCACTTTAACCACTAAAATAATTGTCTAAACATTGGAGCATTACATATCGGTTTCTGGTTATCTTCTCCTATTATTGTTAGTTGATTTTGGTGGTAACTTATTACAACTCTTATCATATTTTCATTGCTATTATATATCTTATTTTCTGAAATTTTTGGGACAAAAATACTTCTTTTTGTTCTACCTTTGGTTCTGGGGCCTATTATGTCACATATTGTCTTGGCTTGGCTCGTCCAACATTGGTTTTGCAAGTACTATCAACCGGAAAATTTCCCTTGAACTCTACTTGTCTCCTATCATAGCCTCAAGAACCTTTTACATGACCTATAGAGGTTTTCCTTTCCACCTCTTGCTTTCCCCCCCAGGGTCACTCGTGACTCCTCCCTTGTGGTGAATTTATTCATAACTAAAAGAGGGGATAGTTTATCTAAGGTGACAGTGAGTAGATTCTCCCGATTTGTCACACATTTGTGGGTTGAGGTTGGATTTTCTCAACCTACCCCTTTTGCAAAAAAAGGAGGGATCCAACTTGGTCCTCTTCTCTACAGGTACATGAATATAAACCAGACAACCAAAAATGAGAAAATGACTCACCTCTAGTTTCACACTAGTTAATGACTCCTCTAGTGCCTTGTCCCCCAAGATTCTTTATGAACACCTATTCTAGATAAATGTTGTGTTGCATGCTTCTACCCAAATAAACATCGGAAAGTCTTGGTCATGAATCATGGCCTTAGCATCATGTATGATGGATTGATTCTTCCACTCTGCAACTCCATTATGTTATGGTTTGTATAGAATAGTCAACTCCCTCTTGATCCCTGCCTCTTTGCACAAATCATTGAACTCCTTGGACGTAGACTCACCCCCATTGTCTGATCTCAAAACCTTGATCTTTTCCCTATCTTGTTCTCAACAAGAGCTTTGAACTCTTGAAACCTACTAAATAATTCACCCTTGATATTTAGGAAGTAGATCCAATTTTTGAAAGAGAAGTCATAAATGAAAGATACAAATTACATGCTTCTTGTGATTGGTGTGATTGATGTGATTGACATCAGTCCACAAACATCTGAATGCACCATATCTATGATCCTCTTAGTCTTTTGTTGACTGCTTGGGAAAGCATCCTTGACATGCTTTCCAAGTGTGCACTCTCTGAATACAACCTGCTACTGAATACTAAAATATGAAAGAACTTTGACTATCTCCCTCAGAATAGGAAACTTCTTGTGATGCAAGTGCCCCATCCTCTTGTGCCACAACTTGCACAAGTTGTTTGTGTTATGAACTAGGGCTCAAACAAGTTCACCCTGCAACCTGTATAAATTGTCTTCCCTAAACTCAATCAATTGATCTACTGTTGGGATAGAAACTTTTGGTTTGATGAGGACTTGTTTATTCTTGAGCTATACTACAAATCCCTTATCTTCCATAACCGAAAATAAAATAAAATTCTTCCAGAGACCTGGAATAAACAACACATCATCAAAGTCTAAAAAGTTACCTAACTGGAGTAAAAAAGGAATGCTACCAAATCCTACTACTAGATACTCGACATCATCACCAAGCTCGACTTGAACTCTTGAGACATGCTTTGTTAGACTTGAATATAGTTCCTAGGTTGATGTCATATGCTTCAATGCTCCATTATCCACATACCATGCATTTTTTGAATTGGGTTGGAAGAGAGGCAAGATAACATCGAAAAATACTTTTTGAACCTAGATGCAAAATCATTCATCTGAGGCTCCTACCTATTTTTTTTGCTTTCCTTTACCCTTCTTCTTCTTCTCCAAACTCTGTGATGTATAATGGTCATTTTTAGTGCAACTGTGATGATATCAATCTGTGGTGATTGCAAGTTGAAGAACGAGGGTGCAATAGTGATTTTGTATAGCCGTACATATATTTTTATATATACGTATAGATAGGTCGTACAATCATACGAACATGTCAATTTAATAGGTTTTTGAGATCTATTTTGTAGTTTTCTTTATCAACATGCAAAAAACCTCGTTTTGAGGTGTCCTTGTAAGTTTGGAGTATTTAATGATAAAATGATTTTGAAGGACATATTTCATGTATTATGTTTTATTCTTTCGTTGTTTATTTATAGATATATGTGTGATTCTTGAATGTTAATAAATATTTATTTATGTGGTTGATTAAAGTTCAAAACTGATTTATTTAAGAGAAACATAGGACATGAGTCATCTAGTGCCTGAAGATTTACATGGTATCAAAGCTACTCTGATTCAGAATATTAGAAGAGTAGGAGTTTTGTTTGTAGATGAGGAATGACATCGACTAGCCTCATGTTCAAGGATAGATTGCATGGTGCCTCAAAATTTCTATCATGGAAAGTCAGGGTAACTCTTCTATTAGAAGAAAATAACCTCTAAGATATTGTCAAGGATGTAGTTGCTACACAGATAGATCTGCGGGATTTGGAATCTCACAAGAAGAAGTAAGTGAAATTCGAGAAGACAATCATGGATGTTATAAAAGATCATATGATCCCTCACATACCCAAGAAGAAAATGGAGAGGGAGATGTTCAATTTCATGGTTAGTGTTTACCAGAGTGAGAAAATTAACATGAAGATGATATTGCACAAAAAACTCAGATTTATTGAGATAACCAGATAAGAAATCATCACTAGTTACTTGATGAAGCTCACACATATTCATGACCAACTTGCAATAGTTTGGGAGAAGGTTGAAGACACATAGCTAGTAAATAGGGCACTGAATGGGTTCTCACCTCAATGGGAAACATTTGTTAAGGGAGTTTGTGCTCAAGAAAATAGTCCCTATTGGGAAAGACTATGGGATGATTGTATCTAGGAGGAAACTTGAATGGAGTCAAAGAGAAACAAACAGAGAGGTGATAACGACCATTCCCTAATTGGTTAATAGAAGAAGGGCAGAGGTAAAAGAACTAGCAATGGTAAGGGAAAGAGTGAGGAGCTAGCCTCATGGTTGTTTATAATGATGAGACTATGTTAGCATATTGATCGACATCACTATTATTCTCCCACAATACATGGTAGAATTAAAACATGGAGGAAATATTCGACTTCTTGATATATGCTAGAGAATTATCCCCTATATTGGAGTTCAAGACTATGTAACGTATGATTGTTTTTGAGTTATCAACCACAATCAAAGGTTGTATGTCTAATTCCTTCACTATTATCAATCCTTGCAACAAAGTGTAACCTTCTGCTTCATTATTGGGTGAGGTACCAAGTCCCCGTGAAAAATATTTTCCTATTGTTCCTACAGGATCTATGATGAGTCCCAACACCTTCCACCCCTGATTTTAGAATAATTACTAGAATTTAAAATCTCCTTGTTTGCTAGTTTAACTTAGACATATAAAAACTAATATTATTTGCTTTTTCATACTTTTATGATTTGTAATTAACAAGTTATTAACATTTGGAAATTAGTATTATTTTCTTTTAATCATACTTATATTTTTTAGGATAGTATACCTTAAATTACAAATTTAATACAAATATGGAGAAATCTGGATTCGGAATTATGTGTATTGCAATAAAAAAAAGCATAGTTAAATATATCTTAATGATATTTAAATAGTTCATACTTGAAAATTTATTATTATTTTCTTTCAATCATAGTTTTTTTTTTAAATATATCCACACTAATTTATATTAACTTGAAAGAAAACTATACTAGATTGACAACAAAAAAAGCATCGTGCATGACCAAATTGTCTTGAGGATCATATTTAGCCTTAGACTACATATCATGATATTGTTGGATCATGTTTTCATTGATGCCAAAGGATTGATGTCAAAGGAACATTGTCTTGTCATAGAATATTGATGTAGTGATTGATGGATCATGTATTGACCTTGATGTCAATGGATTGATGTCAAGAGGAGTCATAGTCCTATGCATAGATGAATATGGATCAATGAGTTGTCATTGATATATGATGCATAGTTGGATTGATGTAAATATGACTCATTATTTTCTTGTCATGGTTGTACAAATGGATGAACTCCAATGTGGTCCCCTTATGGTGAAAGCCCTCATGGGAAGATGCTTTGCGATGAACTCCAAAGTGGTTATTGTCTTGTAATGGTTGTACAAATGGATGAACTCCAAAGTGGTCCCCTTATGGTGAAATCCATCTCGGGAAGATGCTTTGCGGTGAACTCCAAAGTGGTCCCCTTATGGTGAAAGACCTCACGGGAAGACGCTTTGAATTTGAGTTATCCTAGAAGTATGGTTAGAGAACCCATGATTAATTATGCAATAATGAGATGAAAATAAGGGAATTTGTCAGTGAAACTATCCTAGATGGATAGTGTTTGTCAAGCCATTTCCAGTGGTACGTGGAATGTCACATAACTCCTCATAGTTTGAGAGTTATGGCCTTACGAAGTTGAAGGACCCTCATATGTTGGCTTGAAGCCCCAAAAGGTAAAAAAAAAAGAGTCAAAGTTCTTGCAAAGAAGAAATTATTTAAATAATAAAGTGAAGTGACAAAGTCAAATAGGATTATTTAAAGTGAAGTGACAAAGTCAAGGAGGATTATTTAAATAATAAAGTGAAGTAACAAAGTCAAAAAAGATTATTTAAATAATAAAGTGAAGTAACAAAATCAAAGAGGATTATTTAAATAATAAAGTGAAGTGACAAAGTCAAAGAAGATTATTTAAAGTGAAGTGACAAAGTCAAGGAGGATTATTTAAATAATAAAGTGAAGTGACAAAGTTAAAAAAGATTATTTAAATAATAAAGTGAAGTGACAAAATCAAAGAGGATTATTTACATAATAAAGTGAAGTGACAAAGTCAAGGAGGACTATTTAAATAATAAAGTAAATGGAGAACTTTATAATTATGGAAAGTGGTTATAAGAAGGTTAACCCTGAAATGAGGAAAATGGGTTAAGTGGTCAAGTGGCTATTGGATACATGGACAAGTGGAAAACTGAGAAAAGTTGGACATAGGTGACTATGTGGACAAAGTGGCCTAGAAGATGCTTCTAAGGAAGCTACTTGGAGAGTATAAATAAGAACCAAAGGTCTCTTGTGAAAATCATATTTTGAGCATAGCTTGAATATCTATTCTGAGTAAGAGAGGGATTGCAAGTTCTCACGGATGCCAATGGAGACTTGAGTGTGAGTTGATGCCAGGTTCTTGAAGTCTGAAGCAAGTTCCAGATCTGCATTCTGTGGGCTCAGATCTGCCATACTGGTATGGTTACATAGTTGTATTGATAGATACTCTTTCTTATTGTATGGTGAATGCTTAAGGAATTCTTGGTATGGTTGTTGTGATATGGTTATGTTGGTTGATTGATAGAGTGAGAAACACTCTTATGGTTCATTATGGATATGATTGCCATAGTATACTGGTTGCTTATACATGATTAAGTAGCATTCATATTGTATGGTTGAGGAGCATGAGTAAGTTGTGGGAGAGCATAGATGTGTTGTGATTGGTTATGGTTCAAATTGGACAATGAAAGACATAAGTAGGTGTGAATGAAGGCTGTAAAGGATCTGAGTTTTTCATAGAGAGAAAATCCTAATTACTCAGAAGGCATACACAGGTTGTAGTATAGACAGGCCGCATACATACGCAAGTTGTACTACTAGTAGGACACGTACATAGGCGTGTTGCACTACTGACAGGTCACATACTTGTTGACATATTGGTATCTGTTGAGGATTGATTCCTCTTCTTAGTTGGTGCTAAGTTGTGTAAGTTGATCTTGCATTGTAGAGCTAGTGCCCTTGTGGAGTTGTAACTCTATTCCGTTGTTGTTGATAACCCAAGGATTATAGTCTGTAATAAAAATAAAAGTGTACATACATCTTTTGTTCTTTGTGTTCCTTGTGCTGATGACTTATTGATGATATTTGTTGATGGCATATGTAACTGATGTATGTTCACATTTAACTAGTTATAAATGACAACAATAAGTGATGAGTAATTGGTGATTGCTAACTAAGGAGTTTTGTGAAGGGGAAGTTTTAAAAAGAGCCCTACATTGATTCACCCCCCCTCTCAGTGTGGTTAGTGTGTCCAAAAATTGGTATCAGTGAAGGCCTTCACTATAAGCCTTAACAAGCTTGGAGGAGATCCATGGACACACAAATGGATGACGAAGTTCCAATCCTTGATGAGGAAAATTATTCTACATGGATAATAGAAATGAAATTGCACTTGAAGGAAATATGAGTGGGTGTTTGGAAAGCAGCTATTGTTGGATCAGTTCCTTTGAAGAACAAGTCAAAATTCGCAGCCCAAAGGGAAGAAAATAAGAATGATGCATTGGCTCTCAAGACCATTCTTAGTGGACTCTCAAGTTCTATCAAAGAGAGAATGGGACAATGCACTTCTGCCAAGGATCTATGGCTAAAGCTAGAGGAGACATACCAAATCAAGAAGGAAGACACTAAAGACAACTCCATCAAGAAAAACGAAGGTAAAAAATCTCCCAAAACCCCTGATCGCAATATTTCAAAATGTGATGATGTTGAATATTTCTCTACAAGTGAAGAAGAAAATCTAGAGATAGTATGTGTAGAATCAAATGATAGTTATCCCATGGAAGAAATAGAAGAAGAACTATCAGAGGTTAAAAGGAAATTTGAATGGGGTCTATTTGAATACAACTATGACCATTGTTACATAGAATATAGCTATCTTTATGATAACACTAAAAGGTTTCTTAAAAAGAATCAAAGGAATATATTGAAGTTAAAGGAAATGCTCAAGGAACAAGAAGAACGTAAAAAGACTCAATTAGAAGAAAAAGAAGAAGAGATCAAAAGACTAATGAATGAAATAGAAGAGAATAAGAAGCTAGATGATGAGATTAACAAAAGTCTTGAAGTTAATGTCCATCTTAAGACCCAAATTGAAGAAGCCAAAAGGGTAGAAAAATTACTAAAGAATCAAGTAAATGAAAAGGAAGATTCATGTCATAAATTGGAAGCTGAAGTTGTTGATCCTAGAAAGAAAGTAGAGAAGTCAAACAAATTCTTGAATAGCTCAACAATATTGAATGAGATCTTGGATAGTCAAAGATCACCAAATGATAAATCAGGTCTTGGATACAAGAAATAAGCTACACATGCTAAAGCAAGCACTTCAAAGAAGCATGAGGTAAGTCCCTCACTCTCAAAGGATGACAATAATGTTGCAAGTCAATCATCTACACAAGGCAAGGAAAGTTTCAAAAGAACAAAGCAAGGAAGACATCAAGAAGCCATCTTTACACCTCAAAGAAGAGAGACACATTCAAGATGGACATCAAATCAAAGGTATGAAAATTTTTTTCATGGTCAATGTTACTCATGTAATGAATATGGTCACAAAGCTTTGGAATGCAGATATTATGCAATGAAAGATAGTGACAGATTTCATAACACCCTAAGGTGTTGGAGATGTAATCAAGTAGGACATATTGTTGCTCATTGTCACACCATGAGATGCTACAGTTGTAATGGATTTGTCCACGAATCCCAGGATTTTTGGAACACAAGAAGAAAGTCCATGATGATGACTTCATATATCATGACTAGAAGAAGGCATGAAGTTAGGAAGGAAGACATTTTTGAAAAGATGGAAGCTCAAAGCTCAATTTTTGAAAAGATGGGACACCTTTAGAAGTGGGTGAAGAAAACTGAATAGTCAGAACACAATCGAAGCCTTAAGGGAAGCTCAAGTTTGTCATCTCCAGAAGCATACATGGGTTACAATGGTAATGTAACGACCCCTTCGTTACGTCTATGAATAACGAAGTGCATTGGGAATTTTTTTTTTTTTTTTCTTTAAAAGAACTAAGAATTTAACAACATCACCTAATTCATATCAATGCAAAAACACATGACATCATAACTAGAGTGACACATTATCCAAATATGAACAACCTTGACATATCATTGCGGAACAAGATTTCAAAATATAATGCCAAACAATCTCATCATGTTATCACCAATAACAATAATTTACCGAATATAAAATGCTTTCTACCTTACCCATAAGAATCATACCTTGGCCACACGCCCGCTTCGGAGATGTCCCGCGCTCCGTGCCGCTCCTGCTCGCCGACCAAAACAAACTCACCGGTACCTCCCAGCCAACGCTAGGGGTACTCTTCTTCCCCCTTAGCCCCCCGAGCCGCAAAGGGGCCACACAAGAACCAAAGATAAACTAACGTCTTAGCTCGCCTCAATGGCTGAGCTACCACTCCAACACAGCTGAGATATACCCAACTCCTCACAAGCAATCCGTCAAGCCACAATTCGGTAGCGTAACGTTACGCTGACCCGTCCTCCTTCTTCCTTCCTTTCCCCTCCTTTTATAGAATTTTGAGACTGACCTAATTCATAAATCATTAATTAATTAATTTTTAAAGACTAACCCTCTAACAGTCTCCCCCGTCCAAGTGTCACACATGCCTCTGGTTCTCCA